>CAUYQU010094824.1:0-104535 GCA_963574635.1 Cheracebus regulus | reverse complement strand
TTATTATATTGTTTTATTCTTTTTTTATTGTCTGTAGAATGGGTACTTACATCCCCTCTTTCATTTCTAACATTAACAATTTTGTTTTCTCTGTATTTTCTTTACATATATATATATGTGTATATATATATATATATATATTACAATTGAAAGGATTAGATGGGTTTCAAATAGTTTGCTCTATTATTTTTTCTTTGAAATTATTATTTCCTGTGCATATATAGTTTAGAATCTCTCTGTATGTGAGCCTTCTGATTTGTAAAAGAAATTAATGATCATGAGGTTACTTTGAAATTCAAGGAGTTAAATTGACATAAAGGATTTAGAGTGCTGCCTGGGATAGAGCAAGTACTCAGTGTGTGGTCCCTGTTGTTTGTGGACCTTCTTGTATTGAAGAGGGAAATTAATAATTTGTAATTGCTTTACAATAAAGCAAAAATTTATTGTGTTGTGTTCAGTATGAAACCTATCCCCAGCTCTGCTTAAAATTAAGTAACTTTCTGCAAGCCATTCAATCTTATCTATCCTCCTCACATTCTTAGCAAGTTCCCAGGCATCTAAAATGTCCTGTTTTTCTTGCTGACCAGTTGCAAGGTCGCAGGGCAGATAACACTCAAAGAATGAACAATATGTTTCTCAAGACGTTATTTTTCAAATGTAACATACATCACAAGACATGTCACAGGTTGATTAACTGTTTTTGTTCTTGGTGTAAAACTGTTTCATGCTTCGTCATCCTGTATCACAAAGGTGTTTAAAGGCCCTCAGTTTCTTTGTGCCTTGTTCAGTCTTAGGAAGCGATTCCACTGAGTCCATGATCACATTAAATAAATTCCTCCTGCTCCCCTATCAGTCTCTAAAAGTCTCTGATTTCCCGCTTCAGTGTCATGTTCTTGTTAGAACATGGATATCAGTAGACTATTGTTATAGCAGTATTCAAAAAGATCCAATTAGTAGGATGATATCTTAGGGAACAAATATGAGGTTTTACTCCAGAAGCTTCAGTCTTTAGGAGTCTTTCTCGTAGGGGCTAAATGATGCATATTTGGAATACTACAAGGCAGAATAACAAACATTTTTTCCTTTCTATTTTTGTGATTGTCCTGAGCCAGAAGAAGTGGTGAATTATATGGTCATTTTGGTATTCTCTGGCTATTCTTTTGGGTATCTTGCCTGATTCAGTTATGCCTTATAAATTTTAAAATGTGATCGAAGCCTCCATACTGTTATATTCCTGAGTCCAAGAAACATAAAAATGAAAAATCTAGTGGAAGCCTATATTTGTTAGGATTCAGTTCAATCATATATATATATATATATATATATATATATATATATATATATATTAAAGTCAAATATCAATGGGTTAAATAAGACAAAAAATTGCATTTTTCTCTCATATACAAGATGTCTAGTTGTGGCATTCCAGGGATGGTATGGTAGCTCCACATTTATCAAGCAGAATTATTCTTTCCTTCTGCTCCTCTATCCTTAGTATAACCTTTATCCTAGAGGTAACCTCATGGTCTTGACATGGCTATTGTAGCTCTAGCCATCATGTTCCATTGAAAGAAGTAACGTGCGAAAGGTATGATTTCCCACTGAGTGAGTCCCATTTAGTGTTTTCTAAGAAGACTCACACTTCTGCAACTTTTGCTTACTATCTCCAGGGAAGACAGGAAAGGCAGGTTTTATCTAGAGTTGTTTGTCAAAAAGCAACTCACAATGTGAAGGTGTATCCATACCATCTCCGTAAACTGACTGGCTTTGAGCTATACTTACAGTTATTTTACGTGGTTATGGGCAGAGCGGACTACGTGAGCTAAGGAATCAGAGCAATCTGGGTTTGAAGCCTGGTTCTCTCTGACCTTTACTATCTGGAAGTCCTTGAGTAAGTCAGGTTAACTTCTCTGAGGCTTAATTTTATCAGGTCAAATGAAGATAGTAAGAGCACTTACCACTTAGGGCAGTGGTAAGGCCTGAAAGAGCATATATACATAATATGTCATTTGATTAATAATTTTCAAAATGTGTACCCATAATTTTATTTCTTTTAATTATGGGTCAAACATTGTTCCAGCTTCAACAAATGATATTTGAAAGCTGGCAGCACAGCAAGCTTTCAAAGTGTTTACAATTAATAAATCAGAAACTCGAAGAGGCTAAGTAACTTCACCAAGCTTACACAGAACTGAAATACACCTCCCTCCCCAAATAAACAATAAAAATAAAGCCCAGGCCTTTCTGACTTGAACAATTGTTCCTTTTTTTCCCAAAGTACATTGTCTTTTTCAAATTTAGATTGCAATTGGCTACATAGTATATACAGGATTATGTAATAATAAACTGGGTTCTAATCACATTTTGCTTCACTGATTGAATTCACTCAGCAACTATGGAGAACTTCCAGAGATAGGGAATTCAGGCTTTAAGCCAAGACTGTGTCCTGGAAAAAGAAGCTGACCCTGATATAGCAAAAAAAAAAAAAAAAAAAAAAAAAAAAATTCTGCTCAAGGCACAAAGCCTCCTTGTTTCTCCCTCTTTGGGTCCTGATAATACATAGAGCCTTTGACTTAACTAAACTGGTTGGGTGCCTAAATCCTATTATTTTCTGTGTTCTGATGTCCATTCAATTTCAAAAATGTAAATGAGGTTTGCTCATCAAAGTTTAGGAAAAAAAAACAAATAAATGGGACATCTGCTGTGCTAGTCATAAGTACAGCCAGACTAATATTTTGCATTTTTAAGGAAATAGTCAATGCCTATAAGATTTATGTAGATGGTAAAGAGCACCATTGTAGAAAAGTCTGGGATTCTGTCAGTGCAATAAAAGGTGTGACAAAATTGACAAGTGAGAGTTGAGCAAAAAAACCAATTTCTAAGCTGGGTCCTGAAGAATAAATATGAATTTACAAAGGAATAGGGGGTGGAAGAACATTCCTAGCAGAAGGGATCCTGTGTACCTTTGACACTTGAGTTCTGAATTCTGGACACTTATTCCCTGATTATTGTTAGCCTTACTTCTGACTCTTGCCTTGACTCTGCAAAAGCTGGCTTTTAGCCTTCTGATAGCTCGCCATCAAGCACAGAGGACATCACCTTACATGCCTTTCTATTGGAATTATGTCCATTGAAAGCCAGTGTTAACAAACCATTCTTCAGGACTGTTCTGAAACAGAAATGGCAGCTAGGCTTCATTTCCTGTGGCAATGTTAATAGCTTTTTGGTGGCAGCCTGGACAAGTCAGGATACTGAGGACCAATCAAAAGTGTCTCACAATTAATGAGGTTTCCCTAGTTCAGAAACAGAGAGTTCTGACACACAGGTATTGGCACTCTTGGGTCCAGTACTCTCTTCCCCTCTTTCTATTATCTTGAATGCAATTAGGAAAAATGTCAAAGAAGAAGCAGGGTGCAGGCCAGAAAGCACTGATGCTAATAATACCTGGCATCTCTTGTCTGTGCATATCCAACCTCCACATTAAAAATTTGGCTCTTGCTAATAAAAAGCTGTAAGTTCCCTGGGCAATCGCAATGGTCCCTACATTTGCTATCCTTTTCAGACACCCAGCTGCTGCTCCTAATATACTTTCTGATCATAAAGCACCTGCCTCTCATGGGAATGGCTGGGGGAAGTTGAGAATACCATCAGTAGTCACAGACTTGAGGTTGCTTTGAGTCTGAACTATGATGCTATGATCCCTTCCTCATAAACATTGCCTACTAACCCATTGAGCAACAAGCTGAAACTAACCCAAGAGTCCCATAGACAGTTGTTCACGTCTGGTCTTAAAGCTTGAAACTTCATTTGTTTTATTTGAGTTCCTTCCTCAGGAAATGACTTTCAGGCCTCTTAAAAAGGTATCGAAGAACTGAAACTCAGCAGATCACCACATCCAGACAGTGAGATATCGGACCATTCATTCATCATGATGGCTTCCTTGCCCCATCCCTAGTTTCTGTTTTCTTACACATTGTTACATTTCCTCCCTGCTATATAAACCTCCAGTTTCAGTCAGTCAGAGAGATAGATTTGAGACTGAGCTCCCATCTATCCAGCTGCAGAGTGCAATTAAATTCTTCTTCCTTGGCAGTACATGTCATCTCAGTCATTGGCTTTCTGTGCAGCGAGCAGAAGGACTTAGACTGAACCCTTGCTGTTTGGGTTACAAAGCTACAGACAACAGTATCCTGTTGTAGAAAAAAAAAGTATTCAAAATATTTATCTGCTTAAAAATTTTCACTGTTGTCTTCTCACTGACCATTCTAGGCCTCATCTTGGACTATCCATTCTAGCAGTATAATCAACTGAAATGTGCTTTTTGCCACATTATTTGACTTTCTCTACCTTTCTCCACTCAGTCCTCTCTAGAATCTTTTAAATCCGCTTTGTCCATTTAGTGATTCCTGTGCAAACTCCAGTCCCAGCTTAAGCATGGCTTCTCTGCAGCCTTTGTCTGCCCATCTCACTCCATTCACCTTTCTTTCATCAGTGTCGTCTCTACATGTTTTATAGATTTATAATGTACTTGCATTAGTGAACATATTGCTATATTTGTTGTCAATAAATGATACACCCTCAAAGACAGTGAGTTTCTTGAGAGCTTAGAATTTTCTTCTACAGCATATGATTTATTTGATCACCTTCGTCTTTTAACAGGCATTTAAGCCAGGTCTTTGTCACTTCAGATATTGAATTTAACTGAAAAATTGAGGGGAACAAACACTAAATATTCTGTTCTTGTAAACTTTTGACTGGGCTTTGTGCGTGCCCATAGGAGTGAGAAGACTTTGGGTTAATCAAAGATAGAGATGTCTATTTCATAATATCATTGAATTTTCTTACTTCATAGATTAGAGTCAGGAGAAGGAAGGCCAGGATTAAAAAGTGGACATTTTGAATTACTTCTCTGTGATTTGGAGGAACATGATGACATTTGTTTTTCCTTTGAATTTTTACCAAAGAGCTTTCATTTTTATTTGTTACAACAGAGCTCCAGACAACATCATGCATACTCATGTAAATTGAATTATTCTGATTGCTCATGAGTTAACATTGTCTTATTTCATCTTTCCAGCTCATTAACTAATAACCAAAATCTAATTAATTAAGGTATTTAGAAAATGCCATTAAGTGCCCTTGAATTTTGTTTCATCCCCAGATTTCTTGAACAGTTGGGAAGAAATCACTTAACCCTGGGCTTTTGTTACCTTCCTTCCGCCTGGCTTTTTCCCAATGCACTGGGCTAGTTTTCTACACTTTGGACTCTTGAAGCTGTTTCCCCTGTGAGCTATTGCACTGTTTGGAAATATGTGGTCAGAGTCAAAAGAGAGGAAGGAGGAAGATGGGGAACTCGCTTGTCTAAACATGCATATTCATTTGCTTGTATTGTCAACATCTGATACAGACAAATATAAATATATCCCAAGTGTCCCAAACCCCATCAGCATCTGTTGGAGAATAAGGTTAAAATCTATTTTTTAAATATCAGAATTAAGACATGAGTTCCCATCACATTTAGCTGCAAAAAGCTCTGTCTTGAGATTTTATTCCTTGAGTCTCTCTGGTCATCGCTAGAAAATGCTTACATATTCTACAAATTCATCCCATTGGTTCTCCTGCCCGCTGTCAGGCTATGGATCCCTGTCCCTTCTGCTACTAGTGGCATCTTATAACCTTTCTGGTCACTCAGGATGTGGAGGCTTCTCCTGTAACTACACCTGGGTTTGGCTCTGTGTATAGCCTATTTTCTTTAGTTGACTATACACACAGCTAATACTGGACAAAGAAACTTCTGACATTTTGAAAGACAGCTTCAGCACAGAAACAGGAAAGGGATACCAGATGCAGCAGATCTCAGGGTCCATAGGCCAAACTCTCCAAAGGCAGAGCTGAGTTGATGCCATAAGGAAGTATGGCCAGCAAAGCCAAGACTATTTACCATCTGGTCCTTTACAGAAAAAGTATGCATATTATTGCTCTATCTGGTTCCAGTCCTGGGCAAATGTCCTGATTCTTGGATTTGCTGAGTGGACTCACTCCATCCTGTAATATAGAGTATATTACATGTATTTATCCATGTTCACACTGTTATAAAGATATTACCTAAGACTGGGTGGGTAATTTATAAAGAAAAGAGGTTTAATTAATTCACAGTTCCTCATGGCTATGGAGGCCTCAAGAAACTTACAGTCATGGCAGAAGGCAAAGGAGAAGCAAGCACCTTCTTCACAGGACAGTGAGAAAGAGAGAGCACTAAGCAGGAGGTGCCACTTTTAGCCATCAGATCTCATGTGAACTCACTGATTGTCATGAGAACAGCATGGGGGAAACTGCCCCCATGATCTAGTCACCTCCCACCAGATCCCTCCCTCAACCTGTGCAGATTACAATTCGAGATGAGATTTGAGTAGGGATACAGAGCTAAATGTCATCATGTCCTAGTTAGAACTCTTTCAGTAACATAATTGAAATCCAAATCAAACAATCTAGAGTGAAATAGTAGAATTTTGGCTGGTAATTGGAAGGTTAAAGGCTAATTAGCATTAGGCACAGATGGATCCCAAGAGGCAACTTATGTTATCAAAACTAATTTTCCTACTTTCATCTCTCAACGTTGCTTTCATCTCAGGCACTCAGGAATCTCAGGCTTAGTAGGTGCTCAGCTAATCCAATGGAGTGATGACATTCCCTTCCCAGTAAGTCCAGCCAAAGTCCCAGCACAGAGTGTAAAGGGACCATTGTGTATCATTTCACATTCTCTGACTAATATTCTGGCCAGGAGGCAAAATGTGATAACTGATCTGACCCAGATCATGAGTGCTTCCCTGTGGCTGGAACTGAAGTCATTCCAACCAAAATTAACGGAGATGATTATGAGGGGTAGAGCTAGTTTACCAGGATTAATTTGTTTTCCTCCAGATTAAGGATGAATAAATGTTGGTTGGTCGTTAAGATGGATCCACTACCTTGGCCAGTGAGTATTCTATATAATGGCAGAGAATTAAGAGAGGCAGAGAATCCATGGCCCTTGTCTTTCTATATTCCTGCCTGGTAGTTTCTGGTCTGATCTAGTGACTGGCCCAATGAGGAAGGAACACTTGGTGGCTTCTGAGTGCCTACATACTCTCCCAATTCTGAATCCTTGTACAGACATTTCAAGCTCAAAGCACTGTGCAATGTAACCTTACCCCAAGAGTTTCTCCAATAGAACTGTACCAATATCTATGCTATAATTTCTAATTTTCTAATAATAATGCCTCATAGCAATAGACCATACCATGGTTAATACCTAGCAAGGAGATAGGATCGGCACTATGCACTCTACCTCTTATGCCAAACAAACCAACCCCAGGTTATTAATGTGATAGCTTTGGTTAAGAAAATGTAATTATTTATCATGGATAGAGAAATGTGCTCATTTTAAAAGTTTATTTTTAATTTATTTTTTTTGGGGAGGATAGAGTTTCACTCTTGTTGCCCAGGCTGGAGTGCAATGGCATAATCTCCACTCACTGCAACCTCTGCCTTCCAGATTCAAGCAATTCTCCTGCCTCAGCCTCTTGAGTAGCTGGAATTACAGACATGCACCATCAAGCCTGGCTAATTTTGTGTTTTTATTAGAGACAGGGTTTCTCCTTGCTGGCTGGTCTCGAACTCCCGACCTCAGGTGATCTGCCCACCTTGGTGTCCCAAAGTGCTAGGATTACAGGTGTGAGCCACTGCACCCTGTCATTTTTGTTTTCATCATTAAGTCATTCAGTTAATGCTTACATTCATAGATACTTTCAGTGAAAAGAAAGCCACAATTTCCTGTCCCCTTGCTCTTCAATCACTTTAAATGATGAGATCTGAGGATACTACAGCCCTTTCAGTGCACAAATTGATCTACTCAGAAGTGAACCTGAGCAATGTCATCTCTCTCTACCTACTTTAGCACCTTTTTCATGGGGCAGCAAGGGCGAAGGGATTTCCCAGAGCTCTTCATGATTCTGGATATCACTGATTCAGACAGTTTTCCTGCTTGACACTTCTGAATCCTTCTTAGCCCTACTCCAATCACAGATGTAGCTGCCACCTTCTCTCTGTTTTCATTGTACCATTGTTCTAACTTCCTAGGCTGTTTGGCAATAGCTGATTTACTCCTCTGCCTCTATTGCTGAATCGTGCTCCCAGAAGGCAAGGACTCTGTCTATTCCTCATTGTCTCTTCAGCGCTTTGTAGAGTGCCTGGAACAAAATAGATATTTTTTAAATCTTAGCTAAATGAGATGCTCTCAAACCATCCTCTCAAAAATGCTATTATCCAGGCATTATTATAATCATTCTCCTCTTATCAACATGGAAATTAAGGCTCACAGATATTAAGTGCTACATTCAAAGGCTGACTTGAACCCAGAGCTTCTGAACTCAAGGCCATTTTCATTTTCAGAACATCTGCCTGTCTACTTCATGGAAAAGACTGACGCAATTTATAAAATTTTGTTAGGCTGAATTATATGAAATGGGAGGTTAAAAAATGTTCAAAAATGTGTAAGGGGATATGCTTAAAGCCTTCATTGTGGCCTTTATACAGGATGCGACTTTTTATTAAAAGAGACTTACAACCTGTAGTTAAACAAAATGGACTGGAAGTCTCCCTAGGCTTAGTTGATCAGGACAAATGTACTTGGAAGTCTGGTGAGCAGAAACTCAGACCCATGAACCCTTACAGCACAGACTTTAATAAAGTGCTTCGTAGGATGAGTTCAGTTTAATGGCTGTGTATGGACATTAACACTCTAGATTGAGGCTTTTTTCCATCAACTCATAGAATCATGAGTTGGAAGTCAACTCCATCAACCCACAGAATCATGGAATCCTGAAGTTTCCAACTTCTTGTGGAGTCAGATCATGAAATGAATTGTTAAAAGTCCTGAATTTAGGTTACAGGTAAGTCACCACCTTACTATGTGAACTCCTGAAAGTCTGGTCACCTCTGTAAGCTTCACTTTCTTTATCTGAAAAATGGGAGAACAATTCCTGTTTAACCAGGTTACTCCAAGGTTTAAGAAAAGACATTATCCATTAAAGCCCTCACAAAATAAAATGTAGTATACAGTCATATGATGATTTTCTTGTGGCTTTGCCCTACCTAGAAGAAAAAAAGCCAGCAGCCTCAATAAACACAGTATTAAAATATAAATACTTGAATGAACAACCTAGATGTCCTTAATGATAATACATGAGCATCCTCTTTTTAATATAAGACCCCCTTTGGCATGAATAGATTGCTACAGCCACTTCATTTTCCATCTTTCCAGCAGATTAACTGCTTGTCTGAACTCCTGAAATAGGAATGATGAGCCTCTGAGGAGATGAAGGGACTTCTGATTAACTCATCTGTTTCATCTCTCCTAATGAGAAGTTACCACTGTGCCCAGAGAGCTCTGCTTCTCTGAAGGGCTTCATTTTATACACAGTGGCACGCAGGCAATCAGGTTTACAATTGAGGAATTTATTACCTAAAGGCTAGGGGAAATAATGACAGTGGGAGTTAAAACATTTTATTTAAAAAAAAATGCACACATTCATGATGCCATCTCCCTTCTTATATATTCTGGGCACTCCTCAAGGTAACTTTGACAGTGTTTCTCAGTGGTTCTCAAAGTGGAGATCCTTGATCATTGGTATCATCATCAACTGGGAGCTTGCCAGAAATGCAAATTCTTGAGCTCTACCCTAGGCTCCCTAAATCAGAAACTCTGAAGGTGGGACACAGTCATGTTAACAAACTTTCTAGGTGATGATGCTGTACATTACAGTTTGAGAATCACAGTATATCAATATTGGACTAATTTATGCCACTTTAAGTAAAACAGAAACAAAAGCAGTAGCATACAAGTATTGATAGAGTAGGCCTCCCTTATCTGTGGGGGACACATTCCAAGATCCCTGGTGGATGCCTGAAGTCAAGAACCCTATACTGTATGTACTATGTGTTTTCATATACACTTATACCTATAATCAAGGTTAACTTAAACTAAAGAGCTTCTGCACAGCAAGAGAAACTATCATCAGAGTGAACAGACAACCTACAGAATTGGAGAAACTTTTTGCAATCCATTCAACTGACAAAGACCTAATATACAGAATCTACAAGGAATTTAAATATATTTACAAGATAAAAAAAAGCAACCCCATTGAAAAATGGGCAAAGACATGAACAGACACTTCTCAAAAGAAGACATTTATGTAGCCAATAAGCATATGAAAAAAAACTCAACATCACTGATCATTAGAGAAATGCAAATCAAAACCACAATGAGATACCATCTCAGGCCAGTCAAAATGGTGATTATTAAAAAGCCAAGAAACAACAGATGTTGGTGAAGCTGCAGAGAAATAGGAATGCTTTTACACTGTTTTTGAAAATGTAAATTAGTTCAACCATTGTGGCTGACAGTGTGGTAACTCCTCAAAGACCTAGAACCAGAAATACTATTTGATGCAGAAATCCTATTACTGGGTCTATACCCAGAGGAATATATATCATTCTATTAGAAAGATATTGAACCAATTTACGCATACATGCCTATGTTCACTGTAGCACTATTCATAATAGCAAAGACATGAAATCAACCTAAATACCCATCAATGACAGACTAGATAAAGAAAATGTGGTACATATATGTCATGGAATACTATGCAGCCATAAAAAGGAATGAGATCATGTCCTTTGCAGGGACATGGATAGAGCTGGAAGCCATTATCCTCAGCAAACTAACACAGGAACAGAAAACCAAACAACACATGTTCTCACTTATAAGTGGCAGCTGAACAATGAGAACACATGGACACAGGGAGAGTAACAACACATAGCAGGGCTTGTCAAGAGGGCGAGGGGAGGGAGAGCATCAGGATAAATAGCTAATGCATGTGGGGCTTAATATCTAGGATATGGGTTGATAAGTGCAGCAAACCACCTTGGCACATGACTACCTATATAACAAACCTGCACAATCTTTCACATGTATCTCAGAACTTAAAATAAAAATAAAATAAAATAACTTCCAAGTTAGACACAGTAAGGGATAACTAGTAATAAAATACAGCAATTATAACAACATACTGTAATAAAAGTTATGTAAATGTGGTATCTCCATTCTCTCTCTCTTTCTGTCTCTGTCTCTCTCTCTCTCTCAAAGTATCTTATTATGGAGTAATCATCTAGTTTGAAACCATGGTTGATTGTGGGTTACTGACACTGTAGAAAGTCCAACTCTCAGAAAGATAATCTTTGATTAAGAGTGGACTGCTGTAGTCAACAAAGGTATCGACTGAGGGTTCTTTGTTGATAATACTCAACTTCATTTGTCGGACTTTGTTGAGTTAGTAAGTGTTATGGGAGGAGAAAATTAAAAGAAACTATGAAAATCTAATATAATATAACATTTTTAAAGGGCATGCTGTCACCTTTGATTTAAATGAAAAATTTAGGAAGATATAAGGGAGGCAAGAAGAGGAAGTGTGACCAAGACAGTGAAATAAACTGGTTCTTTTAGGAAAAGCCAAAAAAAAAAAAAAAAAAAAAAGAGAGGGACAAAATAAGATGCACCAGGCTGTTTAAGCCATAAACTCAGAGTCACTTTTGATCCATTTTTCATTTTCCCTTAGTCACATTCAATTCATTAGCAAGTTCTCTTAATTTCACCTCCAAAATATATGCTCAACTTCTTCACTTCTTCAAGTATTTAATGCCACCGCTCAGATAAAAGGCAATATCATCTTTCTCCTGGGCCACATCTTGCTTCCTAATGGATCCTTCACTTTCTGCTCTTGCCAATCTACTCTCCACAGATTCAGAATCATCTTAAAACCTAATTAAAATCAGTCACTCCCTTACTCAGAACTCTCCAGTGCTGTGCTTTGCATTTAGAATAAAAACCATACTTCCTAACCATGGCCTGTGAGGCTAGGCCTATAATGGGCATTAGTCACTCAGCCTCATCTTTCACTGTCTCACCTCTTCTCTTGCACAATCTGCTCCAACCTTTTCTTTAACCTATTTTTTTTTTTTTTTTTTTTTGAGACAGAGTTTCATTCCTGTTGCCTAGTCTGGAGTGCAGTGGCATGAATCTGGCTCACTGCAACCTCTGCCTCCAGGATTCAAGTAACTCTGACTCAGTCTCCTGAGTAACTGGGATTACAGGTGTGTGCCACCATGCCTGGCTAATTTTTGTGTTTTTAATAGAGACAGGGTTTCATCATGTTGGCCAGGCTGGTCTAGAACTCCTGACCTCAGGTGATCTCCCTACTCAGCCTCCCAAAGTGCTAGGATTACAGACGTGAGCCACCGTGCCTGACCTTCTTTAACTTTTTAAAAATTTCCTTAAGCATCTCAGGCTCTTTCCTGTCTCCAGACATTTGCCATGCTATTAACTCTGCCTGGGATGTTTTTGTCACCACTCTTACATGGTCAGCATCTCCTTTTGCTTTTATAGGCAATTCTATCAAAAGTAGCTTTCCCCAAATGCGTCCGGTACTCCATCTTGACTTCTTTGTTTTATGCACAGTATTTATCAAAATTTGAAATCACCGTTTTTGTTTGTTTCCTTCACTACACTGTAAATTCCTCATAGACTGGGATATCATATGTCTTATTCACTATTTTTTTGTTCCCCTGCCTCTGCAACAGTAATGAGCACACAGAAATTGCTCACTAAATGTTCATTGAATTAATGAATTGACACATCTTTTCTGCCACATGATTCTTTAGACAGATAGATTGATTTTTAGAAACTTTCACTTTGTGTTGTGCAATGTAATTATGCCATAATTAGTCTTCCAGAAACTTTTGTAAAGACCTATTGGTTTTAAATGAGATGAGATATAAATATATGCAGTGATATGCTAGAACCAGCTCATAGTCACTTGCAAAAGCAGATTATAACTGTCTTGTTCTAATTCTGAAACCGCATATTTATAGTTTCAGATCTTAATGGTGGAAATATTTACACTATGGGAATTGTCAAAGGTGAAAATCAGAGATTTCGTCCCTGTCCCCATCTTGTAGCCCAGATAGTGAGTTGTTAAACATTTCCCAACATGTCATTGACAAATATGTTTCTTAGTTTGTGATTTTCAGAAAGAGTCTCTTAAATGAGATTTCACGAGAAAGTTATTTTCTAGAAAGTAATCTGTGCGTGAGGGGTAATAGAGAAAGTGAGCAAGTGGGACCGGTAAGGAAAGATCAAGCAAGAGTGTGATATTGATATGGGAGGTGGGCAGGAAAGCGACGGGTAGAGAAGGGTGAGGTCCTTGGGAAGGGCTTCACCTTTAAGCCTGAAGACCCCCAGCCCTAAGTGAGGACAGGCATTTCTGTTTAGGCACCCAAAAAGTTGCCTTCTTTTGGCCGGTCATAGCCCTCATCCTGTTTCAATAAAAACCCAAGACCTTAGTGGGCACAGACATGAGCGGCTGGACTTCAAGAGAAGCAGAAGAATAGAGCGTCAGAGAGTGGTTGGGTGGCATTACATAGAAGGAGGGAAGAGGAAGGACCTCTGGGCACTGAGGGGAGTTCAGCCAGGTGGGAGAAGAGTCCAGCTACTGGGCGGCCCAGCTCCATGGGAAGACCATCTTCCCCCTCCATCCCCTGCTTCTGGCTCCTCATCCATCTTGCTGAGAGCCACCTCCACCACTCAATAAAACCTTGGACTCCTCATCCTTCCAGCCCACATGTAATCTGATTCTTCCAGTACACTGGGCAAGAACTGAGGCTGTCACACTGGCCCCCCTGTCCTTGCAATAAGACAGAGGGTCTACTGAGCTGATTAACACAAGCCATCTGCAGACAGCATGGCTGAAAGAGAGCACTGTAACACACACCCACTTGGGCTTCCGGAATCCTAGATACTGCCATGGGGCTAGACCACAAAATCACTCCCCATGGCCTCTGCACCTGCCTGTCTGCATGCTCCCACTGACGGGTTTAAGCAGTGGGGCACTGAAAGAGCAAGCCATACCCTTGTCGCACACACTGCGAGGGAAATAAGGGAACTCTCCTTTTCAATATCCAGCAAAGTTCCATGGAGTTTTACTTTGGCATAATTCCACAGAGAAAACTCTGAAAACAGAGTTGTCCAATGAGGGACTATGGATACCTTGTTCATTGCAAGCCACTACAGATGATTTTGTTTCTTAAATTTGTGGGAGTTCCTAATTTCTACTTCTATTGCATACTGCAGAAAAATGCCCATACTCTTGGGATCTTGTACTCTCACCTGTCAGTCATAGGACTGTCCCTTGGGAACACATATTCTTAAGCACTTCCTGTTTCTATGAGCAATAGTAAAGCAAGTTCCAGCAGTAGGAGGGAAGGCCTATGACAAAGAGACAGATGTTAGCTGTTGGAGTGAGAGCACACAAATATGGAAAAAGAATCCTGACTCTGCAGGCCCTTCACCGACAGCCCTGCTGCTGTGCCTCCAAATCCTTAACAAGCATGCACTCATCTGGGAATACATATGTCAGCAGGTCTGGAGCTGTGCCTAAGATTCTGCGTGTCTAACAAGCTCCCAGGTGATGCCATTGATGTTGCCTGTGAATCACACTTTGAGGAGCAAAGTACAGCAACATGCCTTTAATTATTTTGAACAGGAAGACCCAGCTTTATTTGGCTTGTTCAAGTTTGTTTTCAGGCAAACATGGTTTACTGGAAAGTTTGAACTAGAATCACTTTCTTTGAGAGACACCTTATGTTTTACCACTGATTTTCCCCAATATTTTATCAGTGAGGTTAGCTATTTAGTCAGAGCACTTTAGATTTGCAAGGGAGGTTTTAGATCCCTCAGTTCTTCCCAGAAAGTAAACTAAGATCAGAAAAGTTCTTAACATTACGTGAGCATGCATAGTGCCAGATAAGCCTATTAGTCCAGACACTCAATGATTTATTTTCTCTATCGTGCTTTGAATTTAAGTTCATTTGTCACTTCAACAACCATTTGGTGATACCTTGTTCATTGCAAGCCACTACAGATGATTTTATTGGGGCTAAAAAAGTGAAGTAGATTTTAAAAATAGTCATGGCTCTTGCCCTGCAAGATACTATAACTGGAACAGAAGAAGCTCCCTCATCCTCCTCACAGGGTGGGTGACAGGAGTGTGGCTCATTTCATCAGTGACCCACTGCTCAAATTCCTAGGGGGAGCAGGCAGATGGTCAGGTCATGGGGAGCATTTTTGGGCTCTAACTCCACAGCAGCATCTAGGGTTGAGTGCTTACACTCCCGAAGCCCCAGTGGGTATGTGTCACAGTGTGCTCTTTTAGCTTTGCTGTCTGCAGGCAGCTCGTGTTCATTAGTTCAGTTAGAACTTCTGCCTTATCACAAGGACAGAGGGCCTTCTGAATCCTGGGGTTCTCACATCAGTGTATTGGAAAAATCAGATCACATGTGGGCTTGGAGACTAACTGCAAGGTTTTATTGAGTGGTGGAAGTAGCTTTCAGTGAGATGCATGGGGAGCCAGAAGGGAATGGAGTAGGAAGGTGGTCTTTCTCTGGTGTCAGGCTGCCCAGTGGTTGGACTCTCCTCCAACTGCCCCTGATCGAATTCCCCTCAGCACCAGTGTGGTTCCACCATCAGTGGTCTGCCCGTGTCTGCTGGTGTCTGTCGGTGTGCTCTTTTGTTCCTCTTGACATCCAGCCACTTGTGTGTACCCACTATGGTCCTGGGTTTGTATGGGTGCAGGATGGGAGGCTTGGTGGACCAAAAGGCAACTTTTGGGGCATGAAAATAGAAACAGCTGTCCTCATTTAGGTCTATGGGCACAGACCCAAGGGTGGAGCCCTTGCCAGGGACCCTGCCCTTCTCTACCCAGCACTTCCCTGGTCTCCTCCCATATCACAACCTTGAGTGTTTGCTTATAGAAATGGCTGAAGAACTGGTTTCACATTTATCAAACACAAAACATCAAAGCAATGTTTCACTTTGTACGTAGTTGGTAGGTGACATAGCTTGAGTTACCTACAAGTTGCATTTGTCTTGTACAACCAACTTAAAGATGTGAAGTGGCTGTGTATGACACAGACTCAACAACTAAAAATAAGGTAGAAAATTATTTTTAAGCTTAGTCATTGGAGATGTGAAGGCATAAATGATTTTTTCATGTTAACTATACTCTTTATTTTTATATTCTTCAATGAATGCTAATAAGGCCTACCAGTGCAGACTGCCTTGGGCAGAAATAAATATTATGCACTTGCAGTAATTAATTTATGGCACAATGTAGTCAGTAGGGTAAAGTGAATTTGTAAAATTCTCAGAGTACTTGACAGTTTTTTATTGAAGCAGAAATAAAATGCAGTCAGTAAATAGTACAATGCTGAAGAAAGTGTTTAGTTATCACCACAAGAATTATATGAAGTAATTTAGGGTACTTTGCTTTCCTGCTCAACCCCGAGGTTATGCATTCCTATTATTACAATGTGAGTCCAGTATTTCCAACCTGAGCAAATAAAGAATTAAGTGAAAGAAGCCTTCATGAAAGTATTATTTGAGAATGCCTTTTCTCTAACAGTATGCAAATGCACTTTTAAATATGTGAAGTCTTGCCTGATTCTGCATGGAGCCCCCAGTTCAAATATGTTGGTTCAAATAATATTGAGGCAGAAACAATTCCTAAAATATCATTTCATAGACATGAGAATGGTTTGGCAGGTAGATATTGTTAGTAGGGTGATGTTGGGTATTTCTACAATCTCTTGCCTCTGTGTAGAATTTAGTTAGATGGGGAAGGGACGGGTGATCTTGCTGTCTTAGTTCAGATTCCCCAGAGGCAGAGCCTGAAATAGAGAATTTTGTGCCAGTGTATTTTTGATGATGTACTTCAGAGAAAGGGAATAAAAGAAAAAATTAGGCAAAAATATGACTTCAAGGTAAGTCTAGTCTTAGCTGAGTACCCCAGGGTGCTGTGGATGTGAATTACCCTACAGAGCTGGCCCACCTTGAGTCCAGGGATTTAGCCTTTGTAGCCTCACACTAGTGAATTCATGAGTCATTGTAGGCTGTGGAGAGAGGTGGACAATCTCCAAGATGAGATGGCTCTGCTTTCTTTTTTTTTTTTCCCGAGACCAAGTCTTGGTCTGTCTCCCAGGTTGGAGTGCAATGGTGCAATCTCAGCTCACGGCAACCTCTGCCTCCAGGGTTCAATCTATTCTCCTGCCTCAGCCTCCTGTGTAGCTGAGATTACAGGCACCCACCACCATGCCCAGCTAATGTTTTTGTTTATAGTAGAGATGGAATTTTGCCATGTTGCCAGGCTAGTCTCAAACTCCTGACATCAAGTGATCTGCCTGCCTTGGCCTCCTAAAGTGCCAAGATTACAGGCATGAGCTACCATGTCTGGGAGATGGCCCCACTTTGACCTAGGACAATTCTCAGAATAAGGGGACACCTGAAGTCCAATACAAACAGAAACTGGGGGATGAATGCAATAGCCCAATTAAAAAAACTGAGTATGATACCGATATCATCTGCTATTCTCACCTAGGAAAGGAGAAAAGAAGAACAAATGACACTTTGGTTTATGAATCAAGTTCTATAATAAAATAGCACAAATAACGACATTGCTCTGATGAACAAGTCTTGGTTATAAGAACATTTTGGTTCCTGTTTATTACTAACCTTTTCCTTTATAAGTAAGTTAAAAATTAACCCAATAATAATCCCATACTTGTTCATGCTGGTCTCAGCTTAAAATATGCTAATGGGTGTTACACCTTTTGGGGAAGTTGACTAGGGAGGAACAGGCTCATGCATCAGAGGACAGAACTGAGGGGAGACATTATAGTAAGTAAATGAATCCTGGGTCACTGAGGTGAGCCCATTCCTTCCTTGCTGGATGGAAGTCTTCCATAATAGGAGAACTCCTCTTACATTTCTCAGACATAACCTAGGTAGGTGCCAGAGCCTTTAAAGCTCTGGTCCTCGGGGGTAACTAACATTGCCATCTGCTATCAGCCACAGTCAACTGAAGGAAAACCTAAATGGTGGAAATATCCTGCCTGGGAACGAGTGCAAGGATCGGTGACATTTTTTTTTTCTTTGCCCATTATCCTATCACTAAGTAGTCCTTTATTTTTCTTTTTTAAAATCATCTAGGATTCACAGGTATCTCTCTTTTATCAGTCTGCAGCTGCAGGTCAAAGAGACTTGGGGTAAGTCCCCTGTCTTCTGTTCCTCTAGTTAGAGTGAAGGGCATCTACAATAGTAGATGTGGTGCTTTTTATAGGCTGATCATCTATACTTTTTCCTTCCCTTCCTTCTTTTAGTCTTTCCTTGTTCTCCCTTTTCTTTTCTTGTTTCCTTCCTTCTCCCTCAAATAAATTGATTTTGTTTGTAAATTACTTTACCTCTCTCCTTTATTCTTGCCATCTGTTTCCTTTTTCTCTTCTTTCTCCCCTATTTTCCACCTTTATCTCTTGATTTTTTCTCCTCCCATTTTGTATGCTAAGTTCCCCCTTCCACTCCCTCCCTCTTCATTCCTCTTTCTTCTGCTCATCCTTTCTCTCCTTTCTTCACTTCCTCCTCTGTCTCCCCTCTCCCTGCTTTGGTTTTCCCAGCATGTCTATCAGTTCCCAGGTAGCAAGTTACCTGCCATATTCAGAGCTTCTACTTAGGTTCCAGTCTGACCCAGAGGTTCAGCAAAAGGGACAGGGCTTCTTATATTTAATTTGGCAAATGAGATACAACCAGATGATCTAAATGCTTATGTTTGATAATTCAGGCAAAGACATGGAGAATGTGAGGGAAAGGGAGGTAACTCAGCAGGGCTCTGGCCTTCCTTCCTCTGGCCTTCTTCCCACAGGGCTCTGGCCAGCCTCCCTTAGCATAGGCTGAGCTCTACTGGCCTCTGACCCTCCAAGGCGCTAGCCCTTCAGATGAGCAGTTCTTCTATGCTTAAGGATTCTATGTCCAATCCCCCAATTCTCAATGCCTGGTGTTCTTTGCAGAGCTCAGATCATGCTGATGTAAATTCACCATCCCCACCAGCCAGCATTGAGCAGGATCTGCTTCCGTTGCTTCACTCTAATTATATATCCCATCTGTCTGTGGTGCCTCTTTGGCAGTCAAAGAGCTTAATGCATTATGCATTTCAGAATATTAGAGAGATTATTTTACCACCAGGCTATCAAAACCAGAAGTCCAGAAATAATGGTAGCACCTTTTTCAAGGACTTTCGCTCAGTTTTAATGTCAAGGATGATAAGAGTGTTAGTTGGAGAATTTTGAATTGTGGAGAATAAAAACACACAATTATGGACACACAACATACACATAACCTCCTACTGTTCTAAGGATTGACTTTGTCAGTTTGGTTTAAGAAAGTGGAAGTATTACATGTCTTTTGGCAAGAGCCTCCCATAATCAATTTTGTGATTAACCAATTTTGTGATTCAACAAAAGCCCATACATTGCTAAAGGTATTGCCAGAAGGAGGTGGTTTATGTACAAATAGATGGAAATAGAGGATACTATCTCTTTTATGGGTGGTTTAGTGATACCCTTAGGGTGATATGTTAGTCATTTGTGTGAATATATAGAAGGAATAAACATAAACAGCATTGTAAACTGGCTACTTTGACTAGGTTAGTCATGATCTTATACCTGAATGTTTGTCACCCGCCCTGGGAAAGCATCACGTCAGGCTATACTTTGCTCATTAGATTATTCTAATTATTAGGAAGAACCAAGCAAAATAATGCATAGCAGGGTCTTATCAACAGTAAGTAGGCATAAATTCGATGGAATGGATATCAAATGTTGTAGTGCAGAATATGAATTCTAGGTGTTCAGAGGAGCAGGGCATCAGAAAATCTGATGAGGACAGTCAGTAAAGTGAGAAAGGGTGCTTATGAAGACTTGAATAGCCCCAAACACAACCCTAAAAATCCAATGTAATTACCTTATGTGGTTGCCAAATCTTTATTTTCTAAGTTCCATCTTCCAACATTCAGGTGTTGGTTATGGTTTAGAAATTTCTCACAGAATTCAGCAATATGCACCTTGGTCTCCTGCAGTACAGGAATGTTATCAGGAGCCAAGCATTTTTATTTTCTACCTTCCTCTAGAGCTACAAGTTATCTGCCTCTTTCTGTTTTCCACATTTACTTTCGGAAGAGGAAAGCCTTCTTCTTCACCTGTATATGAACTGCTACAACTCCCCTTAAAATGGCACTTTTGGTCAACAAATTCATATCTTCTTAGAAGTCTCTTTCCATAGACAAATGTTTCCATCATTCCCAACACAAGTGCTCAAATAGCAAGATAAAACATCTGATTGGCTCAACAGGGGTCATCTAAATACCTCTGGTCCAATCAGCTATGGCCAAAAGACAGTGTCAAATGGTATACCTATGGCTGTGCTTACCTATTCTGTGGAAGAGAGACTAGTTTTCAGGAAACATAGTTGTGGCTGGGAAGATACCACAAAAGATGTCTAACAAATTATTGTGATATTCCAAAAGTTGAGATAAGAAACAACATTCCAAAAGTTGAGATAAGAAACATCAATGATAATGAAATAGAATTGTAAAAGATGAATGGACCTCTAATCTTCTCCTAATTTAAAAATAATGCTCTAAGAGCCTTAAGCTCTCTATGAATACATGAGTTACACACTAATTTTAATTTATAGGAATTTAACACAATCCTCAAGGCAATGTTCACAAAGGCAAAAACCTTTCTATTTGAGACTAAAACAGTTCCTTTAATGTAAAAAAAAAAAACTATTTGACAGTATTGAGTGGGTTTTGCTATGCTGAATTAAATGTTTTTAAAATCATTCTGAACAATGAACAATATTTCCAATTTTTGATTATTTTAATTAAAAAATGTCCTTCTCTCAATATCTAAGTTAAATTATCTTCTCATTTTCTAGCCCTCTACATTCCACTTGAAGAAAGTGTGTTTAATTCTCTACCTTTCAGGTTGACTTCATACTGAGCCAATAACTTCTTAAATAACAAAAGTGACCTTCAATAAGCCCTGAGATATCTGAGATATGAGTTTTATAAATAATATCTATACCTCTGTCATTGCTGCCATTCATTCAAGTGCACAAACCATAATTCTTCCCTCTCCAACCAAAATCAATCAGTCACCAAGTCTTGCCAATTTCTCTTTCTTGATGTCTATCAAATCCATCTCTTAAAATATCTTTTTCTTTTGATCTTTTGTGCACACTGTTGCTCCACGAATATTCCTAAGGCACAGCTTTGCCTTTATCCTTTGTACTAACAAATTTTGCAGTAGTTCACCATTATTTTCAGAATCAAGTCCACTTCCACCACCTGAGTGTGCCAGAATCTTCCTACCTCTCAATGCTTACTTCCTTTTCTCCCCTACTCCCAGCCCCCTTGCTGAATAACTCAGGAACATATTTTGAATGTGCAGGAAATCAAGGATGCCAAAGAGGATGAGTAAAATCATTTTTGAAGTAGTTTTATGCCTGCTAAATTTTTAAAAGCATCAAAGTCACTATGGAAAAAATTAAGACTTTTTTAGATTTCTTTATACTTCTCATACAGTTCAGTATTTGGAGTATGTATGAATTGCTTATATTAAAAAATCATGAGTGCCTTCTAAGAGCTTTGGAAGTTTTCAACTGGAATTATTTCCCATGATCCTTCTTTAATAATAGAGTCTTTGACTAAATGAGATCTTTAATTTACTGTTCCCTAATCATTCTATACGTAGCGTCATCATGGAAACGTTCTGCAATGCGTCCTCCCAACTCCCCTCTAGAATTTCTCATCCTCTGGCTATCTGAGTCCTTCAATTCCAGAGCTTAGGACTGTGTAACTACTTAGCAGACTCCCACTCTCACCCTTTCCCTACAGTCACTGTAGATGATCCATGGTTCTTAATAGGTGAGCCATTCATTTGGCCTAGAAAGGCACTTTATGTTGTTACTTATTTGTTTTTATAAAGCAGTCATTGTGAGGTGGAAAGAAAATTCCATTGTGAATCAGACAACATTGATTATCAAGGTTGTTTAATACATTTCACTTTCCCAGAATCCATTGCCTCTTCTGGATGACTGAACTCTGATCTCCCTCCAGTTTTTTCTTCACTACATTTTGTCCTTATGCCTTTGGGTAGAAAGGATGTCTGTCCATTCATCCTCAACCTCCAGGGACAGTTCCTGTTTGGCATGAGCCAATTTTCATATCCCATCCCCTCTACCTGGCCATATGGATCAGTCAGGGATGTGCTTTGCAAGCAATCAGAACCAGATAAATGCACAGAGGCACTGGGCTTCTGGGAAAGGGAAGTTGGCTTCACCCTAAAGCACCGCAGAGAATCTCCCATGCTTCAGCCATCAGAGGAAGGACTGGAGCAGCAGATGAGACTCTGTGGAGCCTGAGGATGATGTCAATATTGTAAAAGACAGAAAAAGAGAGAAACAGTGCTGGTGTCATGGGTTGGCCTGCTAACACACATCCTGCCTAAAGCAGGTAGCTCTACTGTCATTTCTATGAACCTGTTGGTCTAGGTTAGGATACTTGTCTTTTATAAAACATAGATTCCCATTGACAATAATGGTCTTGGCAAACTATCACTTTCCTCCTCTGTAAAATGAAGGTGGAGATAAGAATGCTTTCTTCAAAAGACTGCTGTGAAGATTAAATAAGAATACATTTGAAAGTATCTAATAAAATGAGTTCTTAAAACATTTGTTGTATTTGTATATTTTCCTTTTTAAGCAACAGAAAGGCCATGGAATTTGAAGTCATATAGAATAGACTTGAGTTTAAAGCTCATTCTCCCTTTCCTTCTAGTTAAGTAAATGACTTCCTATCTCTGAGCCTTGATGTCTGCTTTTGAAAAAAAATGGGTGTACTAACGATATTTATCTTGAAATGTTGTAATTTCTAGAAACAGAGTACACTGTTTGCCACAAGGTGTGCAGGCAACAGGTACTGCTTCTCTTCTCTTCCTGCTTCTGTAATTCTCCCTACCCATGTATATAACCATTTCCCTTGAGGCACTAACCTCTTCGAAGGAGCAGTGCTAGGAACTTAAATGTTTGTTCATAGTAGAACTTGGCAACATGAACATTAAGAAAATGAATTACTAATAAGAATTATGTAAGAACTATATTCTATACACATACATTATTATTTTATCTTTATATCAACTATTATCTGCTAAGAAATATCACAGTTTATAGATGAGGAGGAACTTTCCCACAAAGACATAAATATCACACTCAGAACTCGAATCTGAATATAAATCATCTTTTTGATTGAGAAGCTCTTATAACCTTGCCAAAGAGAACAGAAAGTGGAAAAAAAAAGAATGGAAAAGAGAGACAAAGTCTGGTATGGAATCATATGGCTGGCTCAGGTAATGAAGCTACATTCCTGCAGCCAAATGTGAAGAAATCCACCTGTCTTTACATGATTTCTGTTGTTTCACATTTCTAATATCTTTCTTTATTGACATACTTCTCCCTAAAATGATTTCAGAGCTTCTCAGTAGCTTCTGAAAGAGCCTCCTCACTGCTTTGCCTCCTTATCCATAACATATCATGTTGCTCCATTAGGGGATGAATCAGGAGAGAGTGCCAGATTTGATTTAAAAGCTTCTCCACTTCTCCTCTTAAAATCCCTGGCTCTATAATAAATGTTAGTTTACATTTGCTCATAAAGGTATTTTATGGAGGAGGTACTTTGCAGTTATTTCATTATTCTTCCAACTGTAGAGAAGATAAACTTTGATGTCTTTGTTTGTTCTCACATAGTCCTGTGTGCACATTTAAAGGTTTTTTTTAAAGGTAAATATACACAGATAAATTAATATACTGTAAGAAAAGAATTGGGATCAGAGATCACCCTGGCATCTAGCTTGTGGTGGGGAACACAAAATCTGTTTGTCTTGTAATTAGGAAGACCAGGTATGGTGGCTCATGCCTGTGATCCTAGCACTTCGAAAGGACAAGGTGGGTGGGCTGCTTTAGGCCAGGAGTTTGAGAGCAGCCTTGGCAACATAGCAAGACCCTGTCTCTAAAAAAAAAAAAATAAAGAAAAAAATTAGGCAGTCATGGTGATATGTACCTATAATTCCAGCTACTCTGGAGCCTGAAAAGGGAGGGTCACTTAACCAGCCAGGAGGTCAAGGCTGCAGTGAGCTATGATTGTGCTACTGCATTCTAGCCTGGGTGACAGAGTGACACCTTGTCTCTAAACAAAGAAAGATAAGAAAAAAAAGAAAGAGAGAAGGAAATAAAGAGGAAAAAAATTAGGGCCCTGAGCTTGTTTCCACTCCTTTGCTCTCAGTTGAAAGTATAGGGTGTGCATGATCACCTTGAAAGCAATGTGTTCCTTGAATGTGCCAGCTCTCCTGGTTTCTCGATTCTCTAATTTGCAACTCTTGCAGAGTTGACTGTATCTGCCATGGATTCATTCGGCAAATATCTATTTTGAGCACCTACTATGCGCCAGCTAGTCGTCTATAGGTACCAAAATAAAAAGTAAAAATGACCATGGAGGAATTGAAATGAACGTTTTGTTTGTTTGTTTGTTTTTTCAGATGGAGTCTTGCTGTGTCACCCAGGTTGGAGTGCGATGGAGTGATCTCGACTCACTGCAACCTCCGCTTCCTGGGTTCAAGCAATTCTCCTATCTCAGCCTCCTGAGTAGCTGTGATTACTGGCACCCACCACAATGCCTGGCTAATTTTTATTTTGCCATGTTGGCCACGCTGGTCTCGAACTCCTGACCTCATGATCTGCCCACCTTGGCCTCCCAAAGTGCTGGGATTACAGGCATGAGCTACCACATCTGGCTGAGGTGAAGTTTTATACACACATAATTAAATCCCAAATTTGTTTTCTATTAATTAACCAAGTTCTTAATGTGGTTTACATACTCTCAGTGCTTCTCTGAAAATGGAGAGTAGGAATAAAAGATTAGCCAGACATGAAGGAGCCTCCCACATATAGATAATACATGGCCAGGGCCTTCAGCCTTTATAATTCTGGAATTTGTCTACAAGTACCAATAGTAGGTAGAGACAAGCATCATCCAAGTGTCCCTCTAATACAGAACAAACATTCATTAAGCCCAAACTGGGGACCTAATATCATGCCAAATGCTAGAGATGCAACTAGAATCGAGACATAGTCCCTTCCTTTAAAGCTCTCACAGTCCATTAGCTGCGTGGGGGAAGGAGGAATAGCATACATACATGAACAAATACATGTGTGGCCAATAGAGTCTCATCCACTCCCTGACACTTCCATTTCTCTCTATTCTTCCTCCTGGTAAGGAGGAATGTCTTTTGGCATAATTATTCTTAAAAGTTATAATGTGAGAGGTGATCGATATTTCTACTACGTCTAATATAGTTAACAATGTAACAAATAATAATTCTCATTTTTGAACATGTATATGCCAGGCATTGTTTTAAATGCTTTCTGTATATTACCTTATTTATGCTTCTAACTACTCTATGAAATAGGTACTTTCATTACTTGTTTTACAGTTATGGAACTTAGAGCACAGAAATATTAAGTTTGTTGCTCCATAATTCAAGAGAGTTTGTCTTATAAAATGTGAGGATTGACTATTGCCAGCCTTGGACACCTGAGGCCAGAGGTCTTGCTCCTCTTAACCACAGAGAGTGAGGGGTTGGTTTGATGGAGCCAGGAACTGGGAGGTGGCAGGCAGGTGGATTCAAGAAGGCAAATCAAGGGAGAGGGGACTCAGGTTGCCCATCTAAAGTAGGCACTGTGTGGTCTGAAAAAGAGACCATGACAAGATGGTCTTCTCCCATGAGAAGATTGGAGAAATATTTTGGCTTGGATGTCAAGTATGTCTGAACTTGGCTGTAACAAATAGTTATTTCTTTCTGGTATGAACCGCCTGGATATTGTGGTACACGAGTCTCATGTATTATTTATCATCATAGGTTCAAAGCTAGAGCTTCTGGAAGAGAGACCTCAGAGGAAGTGGTCAGTTTTACATGACGTGGAGTTGGGATATAGAAAAGGCTTCTTGGTAGAGGATAAGCTGAATCTTGGAAGGTGAGGAGATACTCACCATGCAAAAAAGGGGGATGGTGAAGGGTATTCCTGTCAGACCAGTCAGCATGGGCAATGGCATGTAAGTGGTGAGCAGTATTCAGATGGATCACAAGAGGTTTGGCTTGGGTTGAGTTCACCCTGCTGGGATGATATGACCGGAGGGGTTGGCATGAACTGTAAGTGATCTTGTAAACCACATTTTACAGCAGGGTATGAGAAGCTTTCAAGGACAGTTTAACAGACGGGTAATCTGGTCAGTTTTGGTTTTTCAGGCTCACTCTAGTATGATAGAGAGGCTGGCTGGGAGAAAGATACATCATGCTTCTGCTTTGCTCCCAAATCCACTCTCCGTAAGAACTGCTAAGTGCAGCTGAAAGTCTATCTCTTTATACTTTAACACATAAAGTTAAAATATACCTCTTTAAGCATGTCTTGAGTAGATCAAAGAAGAAGAAAGATATCTAACCCATGTTTTTGTGCCTTTGAACTTCTCAGAAAATGACAAACTGTGTATCGCTCCCCGAGCAGATGGAAGAACACTTGCAGTTTATATTTACATCTCTGAGAAATCCTGACGATTGAGTGGTTTACCAGTACTTCTGTTTTGTGTGCAGTAAAAGTCCACTGGTCAAATCAAGTCTCAATGCTGAGTATGAAGACAAAATGTGCTAATCTATCTCATCACTTTGTTGTTAATAAATACCAATTTCATATCTAATTATACACTGAATAGATGTTGTACTATATACTGCGGAAGTTGTAAAAATTACTACTACTGCTACTACTACTACTACTGGTACTACTACCAATAATATGGTAGGAGACAAAATGTATTAAGCAATACTTGTGTCAGGCATCTTTCTAAATGCTTTCCATGGATTGCCTAATTTAATTCTCACAAGAAAATGCTAAAAGGTAGACGCTGTTATTATTTTTATTATACTGATGAGAAAACATGCCTGGAGGGATTCAGTGTGAAATTATACAGCTAGTCACACACAGGTTTGGCTGGGATTTTATATTTATCTAACACTAGAGCCTGAGCTTTTAACTTGACACACAAATAATTAGGATTGTAATTGAGGATATAAGCCAAAGAGATAGGGAAGTAATAAAAATATCACAAGAAAGATGCAAATAAGTATAAATGGCTTCAGAAAAGAAAGGTGACCATGTTTAATTTGGGAAGATTAGGGAAACCTTTGAATGGGAGAGAGTACTATGTCTTAGGTTGAGTTTTGTTAGAAGCAAAACCTGGGATAGAGGGTAAAGTGTATGTAGTTTATTTGGTAGATGATCCTAGAATATTACAGCAGAGAACTGGAGAAGTGAGAAGGGAAGGCAGGCAATTGTGAACATTTCTAGAACAACTTACTGCTGGGGACACCTGTGGCTCAATCCCACTGGGAACTCTAGGAGGCAGTGCAGAACAAATGCTTCGGAGTAATTCTACTCCAAAGGTAAGGAAGCT
Source organism: Cheracebus regulus (assembly GCA_963574635.1). Lineage (NCBI taxonomy): Eukaryota > Metazoa > Chordata > Mammalia > Primates > Pitheciidae > Cheracebus > Cheracebus regulus. Next base: position 76,999 of record CAUYQU010094824.1, on the reverse strand, counting down.
GCGCTATTTATTCCCCTGCACCAAATCCATAATTGACTGAAGGCTTCACTAACTTCCAGCATTTCCAGCCAGTCCCAGCCCAGAAAACAGCCTCAATGCAGTGAGTATCCAGTGCTTGCAGTAGGATGGGGTTGGAATTTCTTGGAATGGTGATGGCTGAGGGGAAATGAACCAGGCACCAAAAGTGTCAGTTATTATATTCGAAGTACGGACACTCCTAGTTGAAAAGGAGGTGAGATACATAGTCTTTTTTTATTTTGGCCCAATTGTGTACTTAGTTAAAAAATCTGGGGTTCTGTTTCTAAAGAAGAAAGAAATAATATATATAGGGATACATCTCTCAGTCTCTGCCATGATGGTGTTCATGCAATAGTTCATGGGGAGACGTAATTGGCTTAGAAAGACTAGAGATGGTTTCCCCGAAGAAATGTTAACTGAGCTGAGCTCAGAAAGCTGAGACCAGCCTAGGTTTTCTGTGTGTGTGTGAGTGTGTGTGTGTGTGTGTGTGGCAAGGAGGGACGATAGCAGCTAAGAGCTTGAGGCAAAGGAGAACGTGGTAAATTAGAAGACTTGAAGAAAAGTCAGCATGGCAATAGTTAGGAGAAGAATAGTTACAATGGAGACTTTGAAAGATGGGACACCAAACAGAGCCTGGTTAATATGAACTAGCCTGTGAACCTGATGTCCTTAAATATTTGCCTCAGATAAGGTATTATGTTGTCCTAGTAAACAGTCAGCACATCAGAAGATCCTTAAGGAATGACTGTAGTTATAGGGATGGGAGGTTCTATAGCCAGCCACAGGTGAGATACTCGGATGCAGTCTGCCACTCAGGGCCCCTGAACTCATACCAATTGAGTTGCTTGCCTACATTCCTTAAGGATGCATTTGGCTATAAAGAAACTGTGGCTTAAATTAATTCAAATACAAAGAAAATGTATTTCCCATAAGGAGGTATGTGACCGAGCTCTGCTGATCAGAGATTTGGATGCTTCTCTCCTGTCCACTTAACTCTTTCCTCTATTAACTTTGTATCAGCTTGGCTCTCCTCAGAGTCGCAAGATGGCTGCCAGCAGCACCCGGGGCAAATGACTGTGGTTATAGTGGGAGGGAGATAACCCATTTCTCTCACTCTAGGATAAATATTCGTCCCTTCAGTCTTACTGAACTGACTGATATATTGAGCTTATCCTGGAATCAATGATAATGACCAGGAGAATTTCTAGAGTAGGTTGGCTCAAGCTTGATGCCCAGTTGCCATCAAGAAAGACCAGGGTATCACATTTGGCTTAGACTAATTAAGGACCACTTCTGGAGGTGGAGATAGAGTTCATTATTGGAATAGCGTGAATACCTGAACAAGAATAACTGTTTTGAAAGGAAGGAGGGAAGAAAACATGATGCTAGGTTGACAAAATATTCACTCCACTACAAATTTCATCTATTCTTCAAAATAGCCACAGAAAATACAGGACTGATAATTGATCAATTTGAAAGCATAGCTTTCCTTGAAGATATTCATCTGTAGCAGCTAAGTAGTGCAGTTAAATGCTGGAACTCTGGATCTGAATGCTTGGCTGCAAATCCAGGCACTACCATGTACCAGATGTATGACTATAGACAATTAACTTAAATTCTTAGTTACTAATTACTTATATACTCTTCCACAATGGGTTGTACAGATGCTGAAATGAGATGATGTTTCAGCTGGAACAGTCCTGGGCTTATAATAAGAACTCAATACGTTTACGCTAATATCATCACCTGTTTGCTTAGTACAAAATGCTTTTCTGCCGGTTAAGCTAAAATGAAGCTAGAACTTGGGATACGAGATTTCTAGCTTGAAGATATCTTTGGGAATTGGCAGAATTGATATGAATTTAAAATGATTTCTTCTAAATATCCAGATTCCAAATCTAGGTTTTGAAAATGTGATGAAGGCAATAAAAAGAACCTTCTCAATATGAAAGCATAAGCAGAATATTAGAGTTTCCAAGGAGAGACATTACTGAGCCCCTTCAAGGAACAGATGGACTTACGTATGAATGAATGAAGTAATAGCCTAGGTATAATTAGTGGGAAAGCACAATGACACTGTTATTAGACTGGGGATATGTAGAATTAGAGAAGGTTCCAAACAACTTTCTTTCATTGCCCAAAAATTATTAAAGGAGGTTGGGCCTGGGAGAGCAGGAGAACTAACTTCCTAAGATAATTCCATTGCTTATGCCAAATCACAGCCAGCCATTCTATAGTTTTGCAAATCTCCCTCCTGAGAGAATGAGAAGATAATTTTCAAAGCAGTTAAGACCACATAAACACTAAAACGGAAAAGAAATTAATGGAATAGATTTATATTCCCTGTTACTCTCATCTATAATAAATCACAGAAAGCCACAGCGTTTCTGCATTTGTCACACAAATAGTCCCTTTCCTCCTAATGGCCATGCTTCTGTCTTTAAACACAGAGAAATAGATTCACTGCCTAGAGTGTGGGAAAAGCCTGCATTTGCTCATAAACAGCTATCAAAGAATAATGCTTGTGCACTCCAACTGGCATTTTCCTATGGAACTGTTAGGCTGTGGGAGGATGTTCAAACAAGAGAAATGCAGAAAAAGGCCCAGTCTTCCTTAGAGCTTGGGGCCAGTCCAGCAATTGAAAGTGTACTCTTCCACTGTCAACTTTTTGAGAGAAGCCACATCGCAAAGCCATGTCTCTTTTTATCTTTCCCCACATAACTTACATTGGAAACTGAAAGGATCAGACCACTCAGGGGCTCTTGAAAAAATGTACATTTGTCCAGAAGGAAACAAATGGAAAAGCTCTCCGAGAACAGTAAATATTCTTTGTACTGATGTACTACTTTCATCTACAATGTAAAAGGGCTTTGTGTGTAAGAAAATATCACTGTCATTCCCTACCAGAGGGCCAAGGTAAACCCAGACACGAGGGATGAAAGGACTCTCACTTGTCCTTCTTGGTCTTTAGAGTTTAAACTGCTCCTAGGTTGAAACTAAGCAAAGAAAAAGAATCTTGGATTGGAAATCAAGAACGAAATTATTTGAAAATGGTGGTGTTTGCCCAAGGCTATATTTCTCCAACTCACGTGCGTATGCTCCCTGGGGGGTCTGGCCTGGTGTGCCTGGTGATATGTGAAATCTCAGGATAAAGTAAATCTATTTTAGGGGAATATCTGCTCTACTCAAAGGTTACCATGTCAAGTAGAAATGTATTTGGCTGCAAGTGACAAAAACAATGGTTTAAGCAAATAGGGGCTTAGTTTGACCACATAATATCTCCAGAATTAGGTATTTGGTATTTTTAGGGACCTAGAGTCTATCTTTTCATTCTTGGCAGCCATCCAATAACCATCATTGGCATATCACCTTTTGCCCTATTTCTTGCCCTTTTATTGTATGACTTTTATACTTTCAGGGCCCAAGGCTGTGTATGAGATGGAAAGAAGAGAACAGGTTGTTGAGGAGTACTTCTGTCTCCATCTCCTTTTTAAAGAAAGCAAAAACTTTCCAGAATCCTCTCCATAAAAGTTCCACTTCACTTTCAGTTTCCAGAATTACATCATATTTCATTCTTAGTTATATTGAACATTACACATCAGAATTCAGAATTTCCAGAAAAGAAAGAAAGAAGGAAAAATTGCCTCAGTTCACTTAGGACACTGATGACCCTGTATTTGGAACTTATATCACATTGCCATCTTTAACAAAATTAGGGCCCTTTCAACAAGAATAAAATGTCTATTTGCTACTCAATTAATGGGGTTAGCACCAGTGAATAATTGAGAATATTTTTAAAATGCTAAAACATGGCACTGTACATAGCATGTCAAAATGCAAAATTTCCATTACATTTTATGACAATATTTGAAAAAATACTGCATGCTTTCAACGTGCCACAGCAAGCCCATGTTTGTGATAACTGATCTCCCTCAGCCCTTGCCCTTGACCCACTTCCCATCCAGAAAAATGGTAATCTTTGAAGACACCCTCTGAATATGTTGCTTCCTTGCTTAAAATCCTTCAATACCATTTCAGCAGGGCTGGAATAAAGTCTAAAATTTTCCTGTGGCTTTCTAACTCCCTCAGAGTCTAGCCTCAGACTCCTCTCCAGCTGCATTTCTTACCACTCTTCCTACTCACTTTTGAAGCTCCCATTGCTCAATTTTTCAACAGCACCAAGCTCTCTTGCCATTGAATCTGGTGCATGCTGCACCTTCTGTCTGCATCCCTCCGCTCCAGCCTCCTGAAATTCGATTCCCCTGGCCAACTCCTTGCCATCTTTCCAGATGTTACTTCCTCTGGGAAACCTTCTCTGCTACCCCACAACAACATGTGATGTTCCTACTTTATGATCCTCAATACCCTCTCATTGCATTTAGAGTTCTTTATCAATATTGCTGTACATTCCTCAGAATATGGATCTTTTATTTTATTTGTTTGTTTATTTATTTTTGAGATGGAGTCTTGCTCTGTCGCTAGGCTGGAGTGCAGTGACACAATCTCGGCTCACTGCAACCTTCGCCTCCTGGGTTCAAGCGATTCTTCTGCCTCAGCCTCCCGAGTAGCTGGGACCACAGGCATTGCCACCACACCCAGCTATTTTTTTGTAATTTTTTTTTAGTAGAGATGGGGTTTCACCATGTTGACCAGGATGGTCTCGATCTCTTTAACCTCATGATCCGCCTGCCTCGGCCTCCCAAAGTGCTGGGATTACAGGCGTGAGCCACCACGCCCGGCCAATATGGATCTTTTCTATCTTCTTCATTTTGTTCACTATTTTTCCTCCACATTTAGCATATTGCCTGGTGCTCATTAGGTGTTCCATAAATATCTTGATTTTTAGTTTGTTTCTAGTTGCTTGAAGTTTGTTGAAATAGTCCCAACTTACTGACAGCACATTAACTATACAGGGGAAGCTCTATTGTTTCTTAAAGAGTTTGAATAAACAGATAAACCTAGACCTGAAGAAAGGAATATAGGATATCAGAAGCAGAAAGAAATTTGACCAGTGGTCTGTGGCACAGGTGCCCCCATCATTAGAAGGATTTAGTGGAGGATAAGCATTTTATCCTAGCCATTCCTACAAAAACTGCCTTTCTTTTTTATAAGCAAGGCTTTTATTTTCCTCGTGAGTTGTTTTACAAAGAGCTCTGTCATCTCATATTTAAGGATTTGTTGTTGTTTTGTTTTGTTTTCCTCCGGGTTTACAAGTGAGGGTGTGAGGCCTAGAATACTCATTTATGTGGTGTTCCTTCTCTAAATTCTCTGATCCTTTTCTTGTGAGCCTTGATAGCATCTCTCTCAGGCAGGCTGGAACTATGTAGAAGGAAAAGTGGCACCTGAGAGTTCCCAGGGAACATACTTGTTATTGATAACTCCAGATTCATGGTTCATGTTTCAAAAGGAAGACAGACAGAGAAAGGATCATCTGAGCTCTCCAATTCAGCCATATCTGAACCCAGAAGCTCCTCTGGACTTCCCAGCTTTATAAGTCAGCAAATGTCCTTTCTGCTTTAGCTATTTGAAGTTGAGATTTTGTCATTTACAAATAAATAGTGAATACAGGATTTGAAATGAGAAATGTAATAGTTGATTGATTTCATGTCTCATCTCAACGCCTGTGGCTCATGGTTGGAAAAGTTATTCCTACCCAAACCACTGAAGACTTCATTACCAGAAAATGGAGAAAGAATGTCAGGAGACAAAAGAAAATAAAACAAAGGTGTCTATTTTGTCCATGTGACATTAATATGGAAGAGGGGAAGGGAAAGGCATGGTCCCTGGCAAGGGCTCCACTTCCTGCCTGTGCCCACAGACCTGGGTGAGGATGGGCACTCCTGTCTTTGCATCCAAACGTTGCATTCCCCAAGACTACCCTGGCCTGCCATGCCCCTATCCTATGCCTATTATGTCTATAAAAACTCCGAGTCCCTAGCAGGCAGATATACAAGTCACTGGATGTCAAGAGGAACACACTGGCAGAAAAAGACAAACATGGCTGTATGTTGAGAGGACATCAAAGGGAACATGCTGGCGGAAAAGCACAAGACAAATGCCATGCCAGAATGCCAGCAGGACGTGGACTGGCCCTGGACTTTGTCCGGGGCAGTTGGAAAAGAGCCTGGGCCACTGAGTAGCCTGACTCCAGGGTACAAATCACCTTCCCACTCCATCTCCCTTCTAGCTCCCACATCTGCTGAGAGCTACTTCCATTCAATAAAACCTTGCACTCATTCTCCAAGCCCACATGTGATCTGACTCCCCCAGTACACCAAGGCAAGAAACCTGAGATCCAGAAAGCCCTCTGTCTTTGCAATAAGGCAGAGGTCTAACAGAGCTGACTAGCACAAGCCACCTACAGACAGCTAAACTAAAAAAGCACCCTGTAACACACGCCCACTGGGGTTTCAGCTGGAAACATTCACCCCTACTCACTGCCGAGGGGTTGGAGCCCCATAACCTGCCCATCTGTATGCTCTCCTAGAGGTCTGAGCAGTGGGACACCAAAGAAGCGGGCTACTTCCCCTGTCACATGCCCTGAGAGGGGGAAAAGGGAACTTTTCCCATTTCAACATGTCTCTTTGTCACTGCAGCTTCAGTTAGCATTCGTAATCAATTCGTAAAATGGCCTTTATTTCTGAGACTTGGAACTTTCTTTGGGACAGTGGAAGTGGACAATTTTCCGAAAATTAATTTTCCAAATGTTAGTTTGATAAGGCTAGTGCACTGATAGCCAATTTGTCAAAAGTCAGTTGTAAGCTTTAATTTAAACTCAAAAGTAAATAAAAATAAATCATAATTATCCAAAATAAAGCATATAATAAATCAACAGTAAATAAAAATTTCCATTTTCATACTGAGCATTTAGTGCCAAGCAATAAAATATATATTTTTCTGAATATTATATTTGATAGCCAAAGATGAACATTTATGTTAAGATGGTTAAGTCTTTTAAAATTTTTACAAAACTACACTGGGAAAATTTGGTATATTTGGCCAATTGATCATTCAGTGACTAAGCTTCTTCCCTTGGCCAACAGCTAGAGTAGGTCGCTGGAACCACCGACGTTCTTCACAGGTTTATTTGAAACACTTGAATTTATACCAATAAGCAGGGTTTTTTTTGTGTGTGTGTGGACAGGGCAGGAAGTGCAATGCAAGTGGAAAAAAAGCGCAGACAAAGGAGGACATCTCCATAGGGAAAGGTCTACACAGGCCACAGCCATTCCACACTGCCTTCCCTTCACCCCGCCGGCCAAGTCTCTGATCTGATATTAACTTGCCCCATTTTAAAGATAATTTCCATCTTTTATAAACACTCTGTTGTGGTTAAAGGTTCTGTTTTCCAGTACTGACCCACTGTTTTACTAACAGTGAGTCTGTATAAGTCAGAAGAAGCCAGGTTATGCTGTAGTAAGGAATCTCTCCCAAGTCTCAGCATCTTAATGCAACAATGTTTTGTTTCTTGCTCATGTTACACGCCTGTTGTAATTGTCACTACTGACAGATACCACATAAGCTATATTAACATAAAGCTACACAACTTGAACCCCTGGCTTCTTTGGTCAGCTCAGCAGTGGAAGGGGGGCACAGAAGATCAAAGAAAGGCTCTTAAATACTTCCACTTAAAAGTGATAGTTCACGTCCACACACATTCCACTGGCTAAAGCACATCATGAGGCTAACCTCTACTTCAAGTGGACAGGGGATTGTAGTCTTCTTTCTCCCTGATTAAAAGAGAAATAAATATTGGCAAACATTAGTATTGTCAAACGCAGATAATTAATTGTTCTGTGCCTCTGTTAACTCATCTGTAAAATGAGGACGATAATATATCCATGTTACAGAGCTATTTATGAAATGGAAAATGAAAGAATAAATATACAAAGCCTAGCATTATACTTGGTAGTCACAAAACAATAAAATTACCCTTGATTATTATTATTAGCATTAATATTTATCTTTAGGATAGACTATTACATTGAGTAGCTTCACTCTAGGTCTTTTAAAAAAGTATTTCATATATAAGGTAAGATTAGTTAGTTTTCTTTGGAACAAGTTGCATAATTACTAAATTTGTTTCTTTTCTTCTTTTCTGTAAATGACATCATCACCTACCCATTTACTCAAGCTAGAAATTTTGGCATTATCCTTGATGCCCCACTTTCCTCACCTCCTTAATTCAATCAATTCACCAAGTCCTGTGAATTCTACTTTATGAATAATTTTCCACCCCACTGCTCTCCCCTATTTCACATTGTCATCGTTGTTACATACTGAATTTTTGCGTTCCTTCTCACTTCAAATTTCTATGTTGAAACCCTAACTTCCTATCTGACAAGGATAAATGTTATTTTTTTAAAGGTGGAAATGAAAGAGATAGATTTACATGAGATCACAAGGGGGGAGCCACCATAATTAGATTAATGACCTAATAAAAAGAGAAAGATATCAGAGCTCTCTGCCCTCTTATGTGAGGACACAGCAAGAAGGCGGCTGAACACAAGTCAGGAAGGGAGCCCTCACTAGAACCTGACCAGGCTGGCACCCTTGGGCTTCTATCCTTCAGAACTATGAGAAATAAATGACTGCTTTTTAAGACATGCATTCTATAGTGTTTTGTTATGGCAGTCCAACCTGATTAGGGACAGTCATTTTTTCCATAGACTACAGTAATTCCCAACTGGTTTCCCCAGTATTAATTCTGCTCTTCTCTAACTCTTATTCATATAGGAGCCACAGTGATTTTGCTTTTAGCTTAAACATGATTAAGCTTCTCTCTGGATTATATCCTTTAATAATTTCTCATTTTGTTTCTTACCAAGGCCTACAAAGCTCTCTATGGGAATAAGAAATCTTTCTGCCTAAAATGATATTCTAGTTCCCCAGGGATGAGGGAGTCATCCACATCAGACTCCCTACCTTGAATTTCTATGATTGCTTTTATTATTCCTTAAAGAGAAGATGGGTTGGTGGACAGGTAGAAGTAAGAGGAAAGAGAAGACTTGGGGAATCCCATCAAATATTTCCTGCTCCTTTTTATCTCCTGAGTACCTTCCTGATGAAGAAGTAGTTCAAACACTCTAGTTAGTTGTTTGAATCTGAAAGAAGAAATGACAATGTCTTTGATTTTGTGCTTCAATTTCAATTCATTGTTAGTGATTTCTCAAAGCATTAAGGTGAGAAGGTTAAATGGGGCTCAGTATGAAAAAGCATTGAGATTATTTAGTAATGTCTGCCACTGGTGAGAGAGTAGTGAATAGTGACTAGTTTTGTCACCATCATCTGAGCCCTCCAACCTGGATGATAGCCTTTCTCTGACATCTGAGGAATCTTTTTTTTTGAAGAGCTTTCTCTCAAAACCATTAGAAATCCTAGTGACCACTTATTTTCTGAAAGTGTCAGAAGGTTTAAATGCTGATAAAGTTTAAAGAAAGTGTATCATAATGCTAGACAGGTGTGACATTCATTCCCTGTCTTGTAATTTGCTTTCACTGCTGGAAATTTTTATTTCTTTCTTATGTGGCACAAGAGCAACAACAACATTCTGGTTCAAACAAAACTTTTATATTCAAAGGTCTTATGGTGTAATGGGTAAAAAGTTGGAAAATGCCTGCGGGAAATTAGCAGCACAACTTGCTTACTCACTTTCAGCCTATTAAAATTTTCCTGAAACTTATAAATGGAAAAATGTTTTTTCTCAAGGGTCTGCTTGTATCTTGCTTCAGCTTGTAGAAATAATTCAAGAATAGTAAGCACAGAACCTGGGAAATCTGCAGAAAAGTTTCAACTAAGATGAAAAACTCAGTTAACTTTATTATTTTGTTTCCTTTCAAAGCCCGTAGATCATACCACACTGTTCTTTCTGCAAAACAGTTGAGAGTTAAGAGTAATTGGGAGTGTTTACATTCAATGTCCTCATGACAGAAGCAGCATTATTATATTGCAGAGGGATGATTAATATATGATGGGGATTAAAGATTGCATCGCAGCAGGTAATCCTCTTGTCTGATATGTCGTTTCACTGATTACAAAGGAATGCAAATTGTATAAACAGAAATAATGTTTTGCTCTTATGCTAATTTTAGCCTAGCCCACTTGTGCATTAACTCATTTTCAATTAACTGGAGAAAGGTGAATAATATTAGGTTTGCTAAGGTAGATTTCTGCCTTGTCAGCCCACCCTATCTGATATTAAATGCAGTTATATTATATCTTATTTAAACTTTTTAAACTTTTTTAATTCCTGAAAAGATAAAATTCAAGCAAATTACTTATATGAGCTATGAGATTTAGGAGACATGGTGTGATTTGGGTAAGGTAAAAGGTTTGTCTTTCTCGACAAATTGTAACAATTAGAGCAATATTTTTGGCTATTTGACTATCATGATATTGCCATTTCCTAGGCTTGTGCCTGTTTGTGACAGATCTTTAATACCAAATATTGTTAGTTGAACGTCATATCAATACTCTCCTTTGCTTCTATCATAGGCCGAGGCAAGATGCAACAAAGATTAATCATTTTAGATTTATTTCCACTGTAGCAAGAATGGGATAAAAGTGTCATTACAAATGCCAACTTCGAGGAATTGCAGTGATTTCCTGGGGCCCCATGAGACAAGTCCAAATTCAGTGGGAAAAGCTGTGCGAATCCATTAACAATGTTTACGATGGGCAAGTAGTGGTGTCTTGTGATGGGGTTACCATCCCTGCATTAGAATTTGCAATCTTCTATTAGGCCATTAGCCTTTGAGAGAAAAAACTGTGTGACTTGACTGGATGTGGTGGCTCATGCCTGTAATCCCAGCACTTTGGGAGGCCAAGGTTGGTGGATCACAAGATCAACAGAGACCATCCTGGCCAACATGGTGAAATCCTATCTCTACAAAAAATGCAAAAATTAGCTGGGCGTGGTGGCACACACCTGCAGTCTCAGCTACTTGAGAGGTTGAGGCAGGAGAGTTGCTTGAATCCAGGAGGTGGGGGTTGCAGTAAGCCAAGATCACGCTACTGTACTCCAGCCTCCTGGCGACAGAGCAAGACTCCATCTCAAAAAACAAACAAATAAACAAACAAACAAAAACCCTGTACATAACTCATTTTTGTGGCTCCAGTGCCAGGCACACAGTAGCTGCTCCAAGAGCAAAGGACATCTGAGTCAGGTTGCTCTGGTTCCATGGCTATCTTTGTTGCTTACTTGCTGAGTGAACTCGTCCTGATTATAACTTAATGTGGTTCAGTTTCCTCCTCTACAGAAAAGGCATGAGTTTCTCATCATAGAGTTAAAATAAGGGTTAAATAGAGTCATGCATATATATCCAAAGCTTAGCATAGTGCCTGGGACAAAGTAAATACTTGAGGAATGGATGTATAAATTAACATTAGGAATGAATAACATCGCAAGGAAACCGAGAGAAGGATCCTGAACAGTTCTGCTGGTGTAGGCATTTATGATTCAAAAATCCTCAATTGTTAAAATTTGGGTTAGAACCTTATTATTCCAGGTCGTTGGTAAATGTGAGGGCCCTTCTGGGTTTGGAGGTAGAACAATAAATTGACAGGCCAAAAAAGCTGCAAATAAAAATTGGCTTCTCTGGGAAAATGGTTTTCACATTCATACCTACCTGGCTTTTGTCTTCCCATGTATTTCTCCAGATGTGAAATCAATGTGATACAATTGTTGCTTATTCCTTCTTTGACTATAGCCAGGCGGAGTGAGCTTGCTAGTGAGGCCTTAAAACAGTTCCAGAGACATTCACCACTACCTCCTGCCTCCATGGTTACCCATTCCCTTTCACAAATAAAACATGGCTTCATGCTTCATACTGAGTTTGCTTTTCACATACATCATCTGGATCTTCTCTGCAAACCTATGAAGTGGGCATGGTAATCTTCCTTTACAAACAGAAAAACTGAGGCCTGAGAAGCCATTTCCCTTTAAGGAACTTTTATTGTCAAGGTCCAAATGGCTGACGATTCATGCCATAGACATCCCAAACCAGCTGGTAGGCAGAGCTCTTAGTATTCCAAATGGGAACGTGGACCAGACACAGTTCACCTGGCCACAGACCTCAGCTCTGAAGATAGATAACTACTTACCTGTTAAAGTTTCCTGTGCACTAACTTTTAAAATCTAGAGATAGATATTAAGTAGGTTAAGTGACATTTTAAATTAGCCTATCAACATTTGAGAACAGAATCGTTTTTAGAATCTTGATTCTGGATTCACTGTTGGGCTTAATTAACTGCTTCTCAGATGGTTGGTTTTGGGTGTCAACTTGACTGCGTTAAGGGATACTTATCTGGGAAAGCATTATTTACTCTCCATGCTTCAGTAGATAATGAGCCCTTCCCTTTTCTGGTGAAAGGGAAACTCAGGTGGTTTGGCGTTTGATTAAAATAATTGGGCTGTCCCAAGTGTGTCTCTGAGGGTGCTTTTGAGGGAATCTCAGACTAAATGAACAAGATCCGCCCTCCACGTGGGCAGGCACGAGCCAATCAGCTGGAGGCCCCAAATAGAATAAAAAGCAGCTAAAGGACGAAATCGCCACAAAGACGAGCTCTGTTTGTAGACGGACAAGAACTCCAGGTTCTCCAGCCTTTTGGCTCCAGGACTCACAGCAGTGTGCCACCAGGCTCTCTTATCTTCAGTTTTGGACTGAGCTTACATCATAGAATTCCCTGGTTCTGAGGTCTTTGAACTCAGGCTGAGCCATGCTACAGGCTTTTCCGGTTCTCCAGCATCCAAAAGGTCTGTTGTGGGACTTCTCAGCCTCCATAAGCAAGTAAGACAATTCCTCTAATAAATCCTTTTCCATGTATCAGGTTCTGTCTCTCGAGAGAACCCTGACTAAAATCCATTCACCAAGGTAGCGTGCATAGGAATTGCCTGGGGCAGGGAGGTGGTCTTGCTAAAATGCGCTTTGATTCAGAAGAGGTAGGACCTAGGATTTTCTGTAGTTCTGAAACACTTTCAGGTAATGCTGATGCTGATGGACAAGGAGCACACGGTCAGTTTTCAACCAGGCGTCCACAAAGTGCTTTCTGCAGATGCCTTGCATCAGAATATGCACACATGAAGAGAGGCTGCCTTGGTCTGCTAGTGGGTCTTAGGTGAGTCTGGAGAGACCAGGGGAAGCTGTTTAAAAAGCATTCAGGTGATTCAGCCACATGCTAACAACGCATTGTGATATTAATGAAAAAGTGTTTTCCAAACTTTCTCCATTGTTAGAACCGCCTGCTGGTTAAAAGGCACTGATTTTCCAGGGTTTCCCCTTTACAGACTCAGTTTTAAAGATCTGGCTTACCTCATTTTCATCTATGCAATTCGTGATAATGGCTTAGTGAGGTTATGGAACTTGACCAAAATCAAAAGTAGTAACTAGTAGTCTCAAGTTTATGTGTAGACTAATGGAGAAGAGTCAGAGGAGAAGAAATAGAGAGTAAATGGGAGACAGACAGGTAATTTGAGACTTCATCAGGAGTTAATTGAGTGTACCTGGAATACTCAGTGCTGCTGCGCTAGCTTTGAAAGTCTTGCTCACCCAACAGAGTTGTGCATTGGCTTCTCCACAGTGTTCCTGGGCTTCAGGAAGGCAAGAAGTAGGACTTGTTTCCATATTGGTGCAGGCTAAGCTCAAGAAAAGACAGCCACATCGATTCATAACTGCTTGGAGAACTTCAGTGAAGAAACTTCTAGTTTCTAGTGTTTGCCATGCTGGTAACACCTGCCTTGTTTTTATTTTGGTAAAAATAAAAACCTGCACAAACATAATGGGAAATCATGTTCTAAAAAATGTAACTTTCCCAATAATCCCCTATCCTTCCGTATCAACTTTGTAAGTCAGTTACAATCCTTTCTCCCCCAGTTTTTACACACATAAATTTTCTAACGTTGGCAAGACACTTCAGAGAGGAGTGAGACTTATTAAGGGTATCTTAAATGTCTAAACTAGCAGCAATATATAGAAGTTAGTGGAGGACACATTTCTGTGGACAGAGTAAGGGAGAATGGTTTAAAATACTAGCATGATAATTAGAGCAGGGAGAGCAAAAAATATTTTATCTTTTAACGCTAGCTCCAATCTATTGACCATCTAGGGAACTGTGTAGGGAAGTTGTCTAAGCTAACATCTAATTAGTGTTTTCAGAAGATCTTGGTAGCCAAGTCTTTTGTGTATTATATCTAATAAGAATTGTTTCACAGTTGTCTTCTAATTGTACTCTGGGTGAATGTGCATCACTATGCCTGGGGATTTGGTGAGGAGGAACCAGAAATTCCTCCTTTGTTATTAATATTCTTAATAAAACCTGGTTTTTATTCTTTGCACCTGGCTCTGTCAAAATGATAGTTATGGAGTTTAAGAACTAGAGCAGAACAAACACAATTCCTTCTACCTTAGACACACTTCCAGAGAGAAAAGGGATGAATGATGTCATAGTTCTTGGCTGGTATTATTCCCCTATTCTCTGTAGAACTCAAGGTGCTGCTTCTCCAAAACCAAATAACATTAAAGTCTCCATCTGTCATCTGAAACCACAGAACTCAGTGGAAGGCCCAGCTTGTCAGCTAGTATCCATGCCCCTCATTCAGTGCATGCTGACTCTTCCAGCTCATCCTGCCTGCTCACCCCTGACCTGACCTCCACAGACTCACCTGGTTATGGTTATCCCCCTTCAGTTGTCTAGTTAACTCACCCCAAAGAATGATTTGAATCTTGATACAAATCATATCCCCTAATTCCTCTGTCCCTTCCTTCTCTTCTGTCTTAGACCGCATTCCTCAGATTCTGGGGCTTAATTATCTTCCCAAAGTTTCAGTCTCCATTCTTTCTTACCCATGCAAAATTCAGATTTTACATCAAGCTTTAAATGGGAGAGAAAATAATAATTTTTAAAATAAGATAAATGACAAATACTCATTACCTACTTGTTCTAGACTTTCCCATATAAGGTTAGTTCTAGATGTTTTCTTTCAGATTTTGAATTTAATTATACTGAGATTTAAGAATACAGATTATATTTTAATTCTTTATTTGTTAAAACTTGTTATAGTAGTTAATCTTAGAAAATGTTTTATTGGTGGGCTTCAGATGAATATGAATTCATTAATAAACAACTTGTTTGTATTATTCAAATTTTGCATATCTTTACTAATTATTTTTGTCAGCTTTATCTCAGAGCTATGTGAAAGCCTAAGGCTATGTTGGTAAATTGTCCATTTCTTCTTAATTATAGTCAAGTTTAGAATTAATGTATCATCTTATTAACTGAAACTTTGTGATTATGTGATCTTCTTTGTCCCTAATATTTTTACCTAAATGCTATTTTGACTGATATAAATACAAACTCCCGGATTTTTTTTTTTAGCTAGTATTTTTTTTTTTTTTGTAGATGCTTTCCATCCTTTTTCCCACCAGTCTTTTAATTTCTCTGTTTTGGCATGTTCCTTCAAGGCATAAAGCAGCATTATAAATCTACTATCTGCCTTTCAAATGACAACACAGTTGATCAATCTTAGTTGTGATTACTGTTGTTTTAAACTTTCTTTCCATTGCCTTATTTAATGTTTCTTTTTGTATTAGTTTTTAGAAGCTTTTGTGACTCCTTCCTTGCCTCATCTTTTATTTTTGAAAATTTCATTTCTCTACTAGTTTGAAAATTACATAATCCATTTTTAGTCTCAAACTTGACATTTCCCTATGTATTCCTAATTTTTATGAAGCCTGAAGTCAATCAAAACTTGCCTCTCCTGAGCAATATTGAAACTTTAGAATGTTTAAATTCTGAATGTCTAAATTCCTTCAAGTAAATATTTTAGAAGATTGTTTAACAAAGGTTTGTTGTGCTGAACTCTATTTCTTTTTATCTGAAAACATAATTTTGTCTTAAGAGATTTTTGCCAGAGATATTTCTATCCTAATTGACAGCTATTTTCTCTCACACCTTGGGGCATATTATTTGAACATTTTATTTGTTATTTTTGTGGGCCTTTTCCCTTAGTCCAGCTAGAGATGAGGGTCCTTATCACAGGGTCATGAAAAATTAGGCTTGCAGACAACTTGAAGGGTGAGTAAGGCAGGCTTTTATTGGGTGAAAAAGAAGAAAAGGGGAAAGAGGGACTCTCTGCAGACTGAAAGTCCTGCTTGTACTAGAACCTGCTTCCCTCCTGAGAGATTGAATCCTAGCATCCACCCAGGAAGAGGAGAGGCCAAGCTCCTCCTGGCTGCAAATGGCCGGAACTGATGTGGCTCCACCCCAGTACGGGTTCCTCCAAGTACGCAGGTGTGCTGGAGTTTCTCTGGGGGGGTCCCTTTCCACCTGGGTGTCTCATTATTATAAATGTTTCCTGATTTCCATTGTACTTTAAAGAAATCTTCTATTTATAACTCCTTTTATAAATGATTTGTTTTCTTTTTAGCTGCTTTTAAGATCATTATCTTTAGTGTTCTCTAGTTTCATTACAAATATGTAGCTATTGATTTGTGATTTACTTTCTCAGAACTCCCGGTGCTTCCAAAATTGGAAAATTCATGTTTTTCCCCCCTCAGGCATTAGTGTTTGGTGAGTGAGCCATGTGCAGTTGAAATAAAATATGCAGTCTGACATGCAATGTAATGTTCTATACATGTCAACTAGATCAAGTCTTTTGATAGTGTTGTTCAACTGTTCAATGATTACTAATGTTTCTGTCTACTTTTTCTCAATTTTTGAGAGGAGTGTTAATCTCCAACTATAATTGTAGATAGATCTATTTTCCCTATTAGTATTGTCAGTGTTTTGAAATTGTTAGGTGCATATACACTTAAGATTTTTCTGTTTTTTTTAATAAACTGATCTTTGATATCATTATTAAATATTTGTATCTGTAAATTACTGTAACCCAAAGTCTAATATGTCTGTCTTATCTAAATCAGTGTTCTCATTGTTAGTGTCTGCCTGCTATATTTTTTCTATCTATTTACTTTTAACCTATTGGTGTTGTATTTAAAGTGCATTTCTTTCCAGCAGGATGTAGTTAAGAGTTGATCTTGCTTGGGACAACCTATCTGTCACTTGGAATTGATCCAAAAGGTGTAACCAGATTACCAGCCAGGTTATAATCTTTTTATGTTGGTGATTAGGAATTTGAGACTGAGAGAGAGAAAGTTATTTGGTCAAGATCACACAGCTAGTAATTGCAGGTATGAGAGTAGATTTAGGAACATGATGCTCAACTCTGTGGTAATCTTGTTGCTACACAGACCTCGTCTCATTGTTTCCATTGATATTGGAGAGTTCCCTAGTTTTCTCACTTCTGATTTTCTAAGGTATATTTCAACATCATGGTCAGTAGGATGAAAGCCATTGTTCTAGATTCATGGAAAGCCTTTTGTTTTACCTGCTTCAGTGACTTATTCAGGATATTCAGTTCTTAGCGTTAAGCAACTCCTCTTACAGCTTCAAAGATTTTTAGACAGCTCCAAACCTTTGTAGTGTAAAACCATGCGGTTCAGAAGCCAAGTGTCCCTTTACAGGAAAGAGAAAAGTCTACCCAGGTGCACACTTGGCCCTTGACCTCTTTTGATGTTTTTCCTTTGAGAATGCAGATCCTGTTGATTTTAACTCCTCCATACTGATAGGGCTTCAGAAATTTCTCTCAAATCCTCCATTCCTTTTTGCATCTATTTAAAATAATTTTTAAAAAACACTTAAAGTTTTCTCAGATAAGGCATTTGCTATGTTTTGTTAAAGGTGGTTGTCATGTATATAAAAACTGTTGTCTGCCTTTTTGAATTTGCATTAAGAATCATTCAGAAATTAAGGAAGCTCACTTTATAATTTACTTAAATTTGCATTTACTGTATCTGAGCTACAGTATTCACCTACAGGTGAATGTCAGCTATACACACACAGGACTCAACTGATAGACCATATAATCTTAGAGCTCAATCTTAGGATTGGAGACATCTGCTTTCCACTTTTGTCTTTGACTATTCACTAGCTATTTGATCTTGGGCAAGTAACTTCACTTAGCTTAGTAAGTTAATTCTTGGTCTCAGCCACACCTGTTAAAGTGTTTGAAGTTTTCTCTGAGGTTTCCTCTTTCAGCTATATTTTATTGCTAGATGTTTAAAGAGCAGCACAGTTTTTTTTTTTGCATAAAATTTTTGTGCCACACATAAGACTGTAAATTTTGTCCCAAGCTGACATTATAAACATCCCAGAATCTCCTCTTTAACATCTAGTCTCTCCTAAACTCAAAACATTGTTTTCATTAATTTTATAGCATTGCTCAACTAACTTTGGGAATTTGGGGAGGGATGCCTCATACAGATCAATGTGCATGCTTTTCAGAAAACATACTTCATTTTCTTTGGTGTGTCATTGGCCTTTCCTAATTATATCAGCAATGTACATGTAAGCTATGCTACCGCAGTGGTGGAGGCAGGAATCAGTGCCACAAGTAGTTTACTGATAGAATGTTAATGGAATGGAATCTAAGGGTGGAAAAAAAATCATGTACTTCAAAATGGTACCTTATTTGGGAGAGTGATCCTGGTGAGCTTTGAAGTAAACTTTGATTTGAAACTTGGCTGCCATGAATTAGCTTTGCATCCAAGGAATAGAGACTTGGCTAACTTTACCAAGCTTTCATTTCTTTATATGCAAATAGGAATAACAAAATCTAAATCTGCATGTTTGCTATATGGTTAAATGACTTGATGTTTGGTGAGGTACATCTTATATCTGGTATACAGGTCACATTCAAATCTTCATTCCTTCCTTTTGTTACCCCTTTAAAATGTCACACATTTTAACATTTGGAAAATTTGGAGGACACGTTGGGAACTGCATGGGTCTCAGTTATAGGAAATATTTCCTTGTTGTTTTAATTTGTTGTGGAGCTTGGGAGTGGAAGCTTTTCTCATGCTTATGATTTGGTGACTCTTCTAAATGCTGATTCATTGGGGATTATTACAGTGGATGTCAACTGGTTGTCATGATAGGGTTAGGACCGAGTGTGAGTAGCAAAGAAAAAGAGACAAAAAGGGTACGGACTTATGTAAATTAATGAAGCCTTTCCCAACTAGGATGGTTCACAAAAAAGCTGTGAGATCCACAGTTACAAGTGACATGCACGTATACATGGAGATCCACAGGGGGTCCTATTGAATGGAGCACACTGAGGGGAAGCTTCCCTCTCCCAGACCACCTCAGGAGGAGGTGGAAGACAAAGGGTAAGCATGGATGGGGAAGGCAGAGAGCTGTTATTTTGATCCATTTAATGATGCAACTTCTTTCAGTTATCATTTTAGCATTGAAAGGAAATAAGGGGTTCAGATTTGAAAGGGAATAGTGTGAGTGGGGGTGGGTGGGGGTGGGGTGGGAATTATCAACAAAGAACGCTGACTGTAATGTAAGAAAAGTGTATTTTTGTATTGTTCAATTTTAAAAAGTCACATGGCTGAAGTCATCAATTATGATTATCAAAAGTTTTTTTTAAACATATGAATTACTACTTCAGACTATCTGGTTTCTTCTCCTGAAGCAGTGTCATAGGATTCATAAATATGACAGATAAATTTGCCGGGAATATGTCAAGAGAATTTGAAGCCCACATTGGGAACAGCATAGATCTCAGTTGTAGGAAATATTACCCAGCATGACAGGGACTGAAAAGAAGCAGGTAGCCCTGTTTTTCTTGTCTTTTCCAGGGCTATCTGTGCTTCCATCTCTACTTCTCTTTGAGATTGCTGTATTCTTTTATTTGCAGATAGGAGTTAGACACAACTTTATTTCCTTCTTGAATTGTATTTTTCTCTTCTATGACAGCACTTCTCTAGCGTTTTTTTTTTTTTTTTTCTTACCTAGTCTCATTTTCTCAGTATTGTCTTGCATTCTTTTCCTCTGCCAGACCTGCATGTTTATCTGTCCTAAGGGCTTGGGTCTCACCCCTGTTATTCTCCAAACTCACGGTTTCCCTGGACAGTTTGATTTACTGCTTTGTCCATTGCATCTCAGGTTGTTTTCTGCCGCCCCCTAGTCCCTGAGCTCCAGGCCAATATATCCAGCCTCCTACTGATATATGTAGTAGAATGTCTAATAGGTCCCTCAAATTGAACAAGGCCAGAATGGAATTACTGGTCCTCTAATCTCCTTCCATCAACTGTTTCTTTTTTGTAATTCAGAGAACCCAGTTTCTTAAGCCAAAAGCAAGAGAATCATTCTCATTTATTTCTTCCCTTTACCATCACGTGAAACTCATCAGCAATTTCTGATGACAAAAATGTAACCTGAAGCCATATTTACCTTTCTTTTGCTACTCTGGTCACTCATATGGACAAAATTATCATGTCCCCTAAACCTTTACTGTGCCTCTTAATTTGTCTTCATACAGCTATTGCTGTCCCCTTAACAAAATTCACTCTCCTTACCTGTTACTAGAGGGATAGGTTTAAGATTGAAAACCTTCTCCGATCATTCCCCTGCTTAAAACTCTTCAGCTGCCTCTTATTACATTGAGAATAATGGCTTTTTTTTTAATTTTAGCACATCAGGCCCTACCTGATAAGATTTCTGTGACTTCTACAACCTAAAATGAATGGCTTCTTTCCTTTCTTCACTATAATGCTCCGGTCACCTTCCGGGCTTTCATTTTGTTCCTTTATTTCTCTTTTATTATTTTTTTAAAAAAATAATACACTCTTGAAAGCATCAGGGCATTTGTATTTTGTCTCTGGCTCAAGTTCCCACCTCATAGATCTTTGCAGAGTTGTCTTTTCACATTATGAGACCATTCCAGAAAACTTAGAAGAATAAATTATGCAATGATAAAGGTTAGCAAAAGGAGTGGTATAAGGTATGAGAGCATGGATGCAATTACTGAGTTTATTTTTTAACATTCTTACTTTGAAAGTACAAATTTTAAAATACAATTATGTCAATGACAAATGTAATCTTTAAAATTAAAAACAAGCGGAAGCCACTAGCAATATATAGTGGGAAATGGAAATTAAAAAGCAATTCTAGGGACTTCTACTTCCAGACATGATGGAGTAAGAAAGACCATATTCCTTCTTACTTTAAATAACAAGAAAATTGACAAAACATAAAATAATGGTTTACATACAGTCATTGGAAAACGTATTACAGGAATGTGATCCCAGAACAAAGAGAAGCTAGAGAGAGTCTATCAGCCTGCAGAGAGTTTCCAAGTAATATCACAGGAGACATAATTCAAGGGGCCAATATGGCAGCTATTTGTTGGGGCAGAACACCAGAGAAGATGGAATTCATAGAGAGGGCATTCTGGTAATTTGTGGAAGCATCCCCTCTGGTTTTGGGCTAAGTACTGGTTTTAGAGTGTATGAAAGGGAACTCCGTAAGACTAGGGATACAATTTTTGGAAAGCAGTTTAATAATGCTAGGAGCTCCTTGCAAGCTGGGAATATTTTCTGTTCTAATAAGGAGTTTGGAAAGGCTTCCTATACATGGGCATTGGTTCGAGTCCTCTCATAATTACAACTTCAGTGTTTGGGATAAGTTAGCCTTAGACCAAAGGCTGCTTTAAATCTATCCTAACAAAGCTTAAATGCAAGTCTTAATAGATTAAATTATTTCTGAGTAACTTAACTGAGTACTGGAAAAAAAGTCTCAATGTTGAAAGGAATAAAGATGTGTCCAGGAACTGACAATATAAATTTCCAATGTTTAACATCTAATAAAAAATTACCAGGCCAGATGCAGTGTCACACACTTGTGGTCTTAGGTACTTGGAAGACTGAAGCTGGGAGTATTTTTATTATTTTTTTTTAAAGGTAGGGTCTTGTGCTGTTGCCCAGGCTGGAGTACAGTGGTGCACTCATGGCTCACTGCAGCCTCAAAGTCCTGGGCTCAAGTGATCCTCCCACCTTAGTCTCCCAAGTAGCCAGGACAATAAGCACATTGCTACCATGCCTAATTTTTAAACTTTATTGTGCAGACAAATGTTGCTTTGTTGCCCAATCTGATCTTAAATTCCTGGCCTCAAGTGAACCTACCACCTCAGTCTCTCAGAGTGTTGGAAATATAGGCATGAGCCACCCTTTCTGGTCACTGGGGGATCTCAAACCCAGAAGTTTGAGACCAGCCTGGGCAACATAGTGAGACCCCATCTCAATTTTAAAGAAATACCAGACATCCAAAGTAACAGGAAAACATAGCTCCTAGCCATAAGAAAAAACCCTGAACAGCAACAGACCCAAGCACAACAGATAACAAAATTAGTGGGCAGGAGTGTGAAAATATCTATTAGAAAGTATGATGCATGTATTTAAAAAACAGAAAAAAGAAGATGTAAATAAGTTAAATATATACTTAACATATGACATCAATTCTCATTTACAGGATAAATGAAAATTTATGTTGACATGAAAATCTGTACTCAAATATTCAGTGACTCCAGTGTAATAGCAAAAACAAAACTGGTAACGATGCAAATATACATCAACTGGTAAAGGAATAATTAAACTCTGGCCTCCCTATACAATGGCATAGTACTCAGCAATTACAAGGAACATAATGTACATGCAAAAGCCTGGATGTATCTCAATCTGATCATCTCAAAGAAATAAACCATTTCAAAAGGCTGCCTATTGTACGATTCTGTCTATGACATCCAGAAAAAGAAAAAAACAAAATATACCTTAGGGGAACACAATTGGGATCAGTGGTTACCAGGAGCTGGGGGCAAGGGAGGGCTTGACCATAAGAAAGCCAAGAAGAGTTTATTGTAATGAAACAAGTCTATTTATGGATTTTGATAATCCTGTGATTATACCTTTGCCAAATATAAATGGAATCCAGAAAAGCTAAATTTTAATGCATATAAATTATATACCATTAAATTTGATTTTAAAAACAAAAAAATGTCAAGTGTTGATAATGATATGGAGCAACTGGAGCTCACACTTATTTCTGCCGGGAGTGCATTAATAGCTACTTTGTATAGTCACTTTGGAAAACAAGGCAACATTTCTTTGTATTCTTTTTAAGTTCTGTCATACATGTGCAGGTTTGTTACATAGGTAAATGTGTGCCATGGTGGTTTGCTGTACTATCAGCTCATCACCTGGGTATGAAGCCCAGCATATATTACCTGTTTGTCCTAATGGTCTCCCTCCTCCCACCTCACAGGCCCCAGTGTGTGTTGATTTCCTCCCTGTGTCCATGTATTCTCATTGTTCAACTCCCATTTATAAGTGAGAATATGCAGTGTTTGGTTTTCTCTTACTGAGTTACTTCACTGATGATAATGTCTTCCACTCCATCCACGTCCCTGCAAAGGACATGGTCTCATTCCTTTTTATGGCTTCATAGGATTCCATGGTGTATATGTACCATATTTTCTTTATCCAGTCTATCAGTCATGGGCATTTGAGTTGATTCCATATCTTTGCTACTGTCAGTAGTGCTACAGTGAACATACACATGAATGTATCTTTATAATAGAATGATTTATATTCCTTTGGGCATATATCCAGTAATGGAATTGCTAGGTCAAATGGTACTTCTGGTTTTCAGTCTTTGAGGAATCACCACACTGTCTTCCTCAATGGTTGAACTATTTTACATTCCCACCAAAAGTGTAAAAGTGTTCATATTTCACCACAGCCTCACCGGCATCTGTTGTTTCTTGACTTTTTAATAATCATCATTCTGACTGGCATGAGATAGTGTCTCATTGTGGTTTTGATTTTCATTTCTCTGTCAGTGATGTTGAATTTTTTTTTTTGTTTGGCCACATAAATGTCTTTTGAGAAGTGTCTGTTCATGTCTAAAAAAGGGAACTTTTCTTATACAGCTGCACATAAGCCTACCATACAACCCCATACTCCCACATACAGGTATTTGTCCACTGAGTAAAAAAAATATAGTTAAACAGAAACACTTATATATAAACATTTATAAATTTATCCATGCAAACAAAGTACATACACACACACACACACACACACACACACACACCAAAAGCAACCAAAAATTGGGAAATCCCAGATGTTTACAGCTGGTAAAAGAATAAACTCACAGAGCCATACAATAAAATACTACTGATTAATCAAGATACCTTAACTACTAATATAGGAACAATATGGATGATATTGAAGGGTTACTGCCATAAGTTATATTTAGACATACATTTTTCTTTATAAAATTTTCTTTATAGAAATGTCTAGAAAGTAGTCTATAGAGCCTGACAATAGGTCAAAGGGGAAAAATGGAGTGTGCCTGCAAAGGAGCATGGATGACCTTGGGTAATGAAATTAGTCTGTGTTTTGATTGTGGTGGTGGTTTCAGGAGTGGTTTTATTTGTTAAAACATGTCAAATGAGTGAATTTCAATGGGTTTTATTGTTCTTAAATTATGTCTCATGTTGATTAGAAAATAGAAGCAATTAGAGCTAACTATATAATAAACACAAAAGAAACTACTATTGGATACCTTTAAATCAACTAGATTACAAATTAGTAGGATATTTTTAAGGTCTCTAAACTTAAAAACAAACTAGAATATATGAGCAAATGAATCTAAGTATATATCATATCTGTAAAGAAAGAGCTAGTTCAAATGATTTTTGATGTATTACTGATTGCATCTTTAGTGAGAAATAATATTCTAAAGAGAAAAATAACTGTAAAATTATTTAAACAACACAAAGTAAATTTGATTTTAGGAATAATGTTGGTTTTGCTATCCAGAAGCTGCTATATTTAAGCTACAGAGTAAATAATTGTTACTGTAATTAAAAAACATGATTTCCAATGCAAGCAAAATGCAATATAAGCATAAAATGTTAAGTCAAATTATGCACTAAAAGTTTACTTGTCTCTGTATGAACATTATAATTTTTAAAAGATAAATTTCCTAGATTCATGAAACAAATAATAGCTTCCTAGGACCAGTGATCACTCCTGACATTTAGATTTTGTTCTCTAAATACCATTTCTTATTAAAAGAATTTGACTTCCAAGAAATCACTGATTTCAGGCCTAATGAAGAGAATGCCCTGGGTATTGGGATGTTCTGTTGTTCTAGAGAGCAAAGAATACTTAGACTCATATCACTTAAAAAGACACAGTCAATTTGAAGGTGCTCATAGTATCCACAGTTGTTATTATCCAAATGACAGTAAGAATGACTATAATTGATTAAAGTATAATTACTATATGAAATTCCATGGTCCTGTAGTTATTTTCATAAAAGCAATCCACATTAAAAACAAATAATGACAATTTAAAAATCCAACAGGGATTTAAAGGCAGAGAGAGGTATTTATTCTCCCTTTTCTCTGCAAACTGCATGACAGAGTAATCAAATAACCCCATTTGATGAGAGAAGGCTCTTTTTTGATTTTTGTTTTTAACAGAAGACTGTTAGCTAATAAGAAATAAGTACATTACAAAAATTATCCCTTTGAGGGCTGGGCGTGGTGGCTCATGCCTGTAATCCTAGCACTTTGGGAGGCTGAGGCAGATGGATCACCTGAGGTCAGGAGTTCCATACCAGCCTGACCAGCATGAAGAAACCTCATCTCTACTAAAAATACAAAATTAGCTGGGCATAACGGCGCATGCCTGTAGTCCCAGCTACTCTGGAGGCTGAGGCAGGAAGAATTACTTAAACCAGGAGGCGAAGATTGCAGTGAGCCAATATCACATAGTGGCACACTAACCTGGTCAGCAATAAGAGCAAAACCCTGTCTAAAAAAAAGAGAGAAAGAAAAGTTACCCCTTTGAATTCTCTAATGGAATAACTGAGTCAGTCATTCAGTCAAAGATCATCAACTTAACCATTTCAACAATGAAAGGCTGATAAAGAATTGGATACATGTGTGGTGTCATATTATCGCTCCATACATAATACATTCTGCTTTCAAGTCAGGAAATGTCACTTGCTGAAGGCAGGATCAGTCTGTCACACCTTAACCTTAGAAAGTTTAAGGTTGGTGGAGGTACATTTGGATGTGATATGCATTGTGAGGTGATATGACATGAAGTACATAGAATGATCTATCAAGTAGTCTTTCCAAAAATTTTTAACTTGAGTCAAGTCAAGCTGCTATACCTAACTTCCAGTGTATATAAAATACATAAGAAAGAACAGTTTAAATGGTACCATTGGAAACAGGAAAATCCAACTAGCCCAGTATTTTAACTAGTCAGTATCATGGAGAGAAACAGAGTAGCAGGATTCTTAAAGAGGAAAAGATCTTGGATCTTATTTGAATCTTTGAACAGAGTAGGTACAAAATGTTTTTGGGGAAGTAGTAGATTGAATATGGTGTGAGAATTTGACACTGAGATATTACCAATTGTGTTTCGTGTGTTAATAGAACTGTAGTTAGGAGAAATGCCCTTGTCTAAGATTATAGAATTTAAGGGGTAAAATATATGTAAATTGCTTTAAAATATTTAATACAAATAAGAACATATCTAGCAAAATATTCTATTTTCCTGAATCTTTGAAAATTTTCTTAATACAGTTGATACCTCTACTTATAACCTCAGAACTTTTCTGATTACCCTATCCATCACCCTGTCACATCACTTTATTTTCTTTATGGCACTAACCAAGGTTATAAAATCTTTTATTTACTGAGGATTCTGAAACTCTCACTAGGAATGTTAGCTTGATCAGGGCAGGGATATTTTGTCACTAGTCACCAATGTCATCCTAAGAATGGTATCTTATATATAGTCATTTTTAAAAATATTAAATAGAACAAATAACTATGATCAATAAATAGAAGATGATGAAATGCTAAGAACAGTAAGACACAAAAATTAAACTGTAGTAATTAGGCATTGAGAGATCTCTGAAGATTTTCATCAGGCCAGTGACATGATCCAAATTAGAACATGATCTTTTCAACCCTCCAGAGATTTTCAAATCATTGATCCAGGTGCTTTGCATAGGAAACATGGCAGGTAGACACCAAGTTTTTTGTGTATTTCCATCACAGCTGTGTAACAGACAAGTAATATTTTATGGAGCCATTTAACATTGTGTGGCAATTCATATACTCATAACCTATGCAAATACCAAACCAAAAGGGACTTTTGCATTTCTGATTGAAAAGTTGATGAAAAAAACGTTTCAGTTCAAAATAAAAAACCCAGGTAGACTTTTTGAAGTTGTTTGTGGATTTCTAGTCCTTGGAGATAGCCTCTGAATTTTGTACAATTGTAAAATGCCAAGTACTGTAAACTCCAGTCCTACCACAAGGTACTTTAATCTCTTTCAGTGATTCTTCTGAATACCCATAATGAATTCTATTTTGGAGTGAGTACAAACTGTCTTCCTGCTCCCTTTAATCTCTTTTCTGACCCTCCACCCTATATACTCTTCCCCTGAGATAGCTGACATGAGCAGCAGACCAGCAGGGAAGGGAAGAGTACTATGGCCTAGAGATGGAAAAAAAAAAAATCTCCTTAATCTGCACTTTTAAATTGAGATGAGATAAATATTCTAATTTACTTCTATATAGCAAATCACTCTAATAGTGGTGTAAAATAACCACTTAATTATACTCACAATATGTGCAGGTCAAGAATTTGAACAGAGTGCAATAGAGAAGGCTAGTCTGTGTTCTACATACAATGTCTGGAACCTCAACTGAGAAGGCTTAGTGACTTGGGGATGGAATCATCCACAAGTTTTCTCACTCACATATGAGATCTGGGATGACTCAACAGCTCATCTCAGCTGGAACTGTTCAACACAGTGCCCACATGTGACCTCAGTTTCTTGGGCTTTCCAACAGCATAACAATATATGTGTGGTTGGACTTCTGACCTGGTAGCTCAGGACTCCAAGTGTTCCAGTGACCAGGGGTAAAAGCTGCATGATATGGGCACATGGCATCACTTACACTGTGCTATATAGTTGAAGCAATCATGAGTCTTCCCAGAATCAAGAGGAAGAAAGTTAAACTCTCAGTAGGAGGAGTCAAATTTGCAATCATGTTTTACAACTGCTGTGATTGAAGAAATGGTACACAACCAGAAATGCTACCCTGGAGTGACTACTTAAAATCAGCGTGGTTGTTCTCAGTTTCATGCAGATTTTCTGTGAGGCAAAGCAAACTTGAAGCAGAGCTGTCCTCGGCACATTTTAGTCTTCTGAGCCCTAGTTCTTGTTCTGTTGATTCCTTCTCATACAGTGAAGAATAGTATATAAATTGTATCATTTTAATAGTATAACAAAATGTTCTAATTACAAATGGGAATGCAACAAATTCTGTAAATCAGAGGTGGTTAATGGATCATTTGATCAAATGACTAATGGGCAATGGTTCTTCTCAGCTCTAGTCTCATTTTTGAACTCACTTTCAAGACACTTATAATCAATTGTAACAGCTCACATAACCTGGTATTTTGCTGTACATGGTTCAGTCATGATGCTTCCACTCTGGGCTGTTGGCCTCAAGAAGCTTGGACAGTAAACAAGAACTTTTCAAACTGTACCAACAATCCAGCCTAGTACATTAATTATTGAACAGTCACTACCAAATGCTGTAGATCTGTGCAGTTTGACAAGGCTGCTATAATGTCCAGCCCTTTCAGGAAAGTAATTCTGTAAGGAAATTGCCTGCAATAGAAGTTATGGGACTCAGCTGGATGACAGCCATGTCATGGCAATCAATACAGAAACAAAAAAAATCAAATATTAATGAAAGATGGATTTGTTCAGGCACAGCATTGGTATTCTTTGTAAATGCCATATTACTTCCACTGTCTGTTTCTAGTCAAGGCTTAGCATAAGCTCACTGACACTAAACTCAAGGTGACATTTCTCATTTCAATTATTTCCTAAAGTGTCTTCCTCCTTCTTTTTCTCCTACCTCTTGTCAAGAACTGCAGGCAACATAATGAAATACTCCATCAACTATGGAGTCTAGGGTCTGAAGAGACAGGAGAGCATTTTCTTGTGATATCTGAGTATAGAATACATCCTAATTTGAAAGCCAGTGTGAGGCTTGGAGGAAGATCTTGGCTTTAGAATAAAATTATCAGGATAATTGGAAAGAAGTCTGAATACTTAGAAAATTCACTGTTAATTACATATAAGTTGGCAGATTTCAAGATATGAATCATAGGGATGACTATAATAATAGCTAACACTTATTGAGCACTTATGCTGGTTGTTATAAAATCTCTTGTTTTCTGAATAACTGGTGGCCAGGTTTAATCATGTTAATAGGATCTGCCAGAATTTTGCTTTTGATTGCTTGTTCTACATAATGTAGAAACACCCAGAAAAATTTATGAAGGGGGAAAAGACAGTAAGATTAATTGATATTTCTTAGACAGGCAACACTTCCTTAAATATTTTCTGATTTGACTGTTTTGACTCACTTGAGCAATTAAATAACTGTGTTGAAGGGCTGTTTAAAGGAACTGAGCTGGCTGATTGCATTAAAACAAGTAGATGCTACCAACCATTAGAAACATAGAATACTTGCCAGTTGTTGCTATTTTGGTTAATTTCTCAAACACCCCTAAAATAATGACTTTTCACTTGATTTGGAATAGATGATTATTACTCATTTCACATGGAATGTACAAAAGAAAGAGTAGAAAAAGGAAAAAGAGAAAAGAGAGCAAAAAATAAAACTAGTTCTTCGAAAACTTGAGGTATTTGATTAAAACAAGCGTTCTTGTAAAAAGGGAGACAGGAGAGTCAGAGTTCGAGAAAGGGGAGAATAGAAGAGGAATGGGTAGAGTTGGCTATTGCAAGGAGAAACCCAGGGATGTGGGTGGCCTCTAGAAGCTGGACAAGGCAAGGAACCAGGGTTCCCCTACAGCTCCAGGAGTTGCTGACACCTTGGTTTTGGCTACGACAGTCACTTTTGGACTTCTGACCTACAGAATTGTAAGATAAATCCATTCTGTCTTAAGCCTCTAAGTTTGTAGCAATTAGAAAAATATTAATACAATGTCAGTACCCTCCCTTCTCTTCCCTAGCCCACACCCTCTGCTCTCTTCCTTCTCACTTACTCTTGCTCTTTTTCTTCTACCAAAATTTCTTAAAATATATAATAGTGGAAAAAAAAAACAGCTGAGGCTCACACCTTTGTAGGTAAATGAAGTAGAGTATTTAGACAATAAACAGAAAGGCAGGAAGTATTACTTTCTGTGGTTGCTTTGAAGGGAATAAACAGTAGGGAGAAAAAATGGGGATTGTGCTTGCTTTATTTACATGGTAGTTTGTGAAGATCTTGCTAAGGAGGTAACATTTATGTGACGATGTCCACACTGAGAAGGAGCTACATAGATGGAGCTCTGAGTGGGTGGAATGGGCTGCGTAGAGGGTGTTGACCGTCTATCTTGAGAAACAAGGCCAATATGAATCAGGAAAGAGTTGGAAAAGGAGTTCAGGTTGCTTTCTAGGAGTGAGACTCAGCCTTGTTAAAGTAATATCTCTTTTAACCATAGTGAATATAAAAGTCTCTCTCTCCTACACAGTGTTTCAACATTAAGCTCAAGCTACCAAAATTCTTACTTCTCAAGAAATGGAGTAAGACTTTACTCCATTACTCCAATAATGTCTAGTAATAGTAAGGTAAAGGTATAAGAGCAGCAGTGGAAAGCTGACTTGTCTGGCTTGGCTTTGAACTTCACTGTTAAGAAGGCTATGGCTGCTAAGCATGGCCTCTAATCTCTCTCACATTGCATGATTAGGGGCTCAATGGATGGTGCAGTAGATTATCTTCTATTTTTTTCTATGTTTGAATTTTTTAGTTTTCAATTGTGTTTGAACTTCTATAATAGAACAATCTCTAGAAGTTTCATGTTCTCTTGATGAGAGTTTTTATTCCAATATGGTACCAGGTAAGAGTTCTGATGCCATTGCCCAGGCTGGAGTGTAGTGGCACCATCTCAGCTCACTGCAACCTCTACTCATATATTCAAGTGATTCTTGTGCCTCAGCCTCCAGAGTAGCTGGGATTACTGGCACACACCACCATACCTGGCTAATTTTTGTAGTTTTAGTAGAAACAGGATTTTACCATGTTGGCCAGGGGTCTTGAACTCCTGACCTCAAGTGATCCACCTGCCTTGACCTTCCAAAGTGCTGGGATTACAGAAGCCACAGTGCCCAGACTTGACCTCAGCTCTTAATTCTACAGCATAAAGTGGGATTTGAGGGGATCATGGATAATTTAAGTCACTGAATGCTTTCCTTTGTATTATTAAAGTAATTGTAACCATCAGGTGCTTTGAGTTGAGTTACATGGATAATAATTGCCCTCTTACTGTTGTTTAATCTTATATTTCAGACTGACTTATTCTTGCAACAGATAGCAAGGTATTACATATAAGTAATAAAAGAACTAGAATAACCACTGAAACTAAATCAGGTCATTTATAATGTAACTTTGCATTAATTGCATTACTGCATAATTGCTTTGTTTCTCTTATTACAGTCTTGAAATTGTCTTATCTCATAGTTAAATTGTCAGCCTCACTACCCACTTACTGCTTAACTTTTCCTGTTTGCTCCAACTTTTTTTTAAAGGTCTAGGATGCCCACCTATAATAAAATTTGGTAATGTTACATCTCTCAGTTCTCATCATTTATTTTACATGTGACATTCCAGATATCCTTAAAATATTTTCTGCAGATAGCTTCTCTGATGCTTAGCTGTTATTATGTATTTACATTTCTGGATTTTCTTCTTCCTCTGTATGTTCCTTGTCTGGCTCTTCTTCATCCTTAAATACAAGTATTCTAGGATCTATCTTTGATTATATTTTTATATATTTGACAACAATTTCATAATATGGCATTTCTCTGTATCACATTGCCATTCTATTTTTTTTTTCCCCGAGACAGAGTCTTGTTCTGTCTCTAGGCGCTGAAGTGCAGTGGCACAATCTCGGCTCATTGCAACCTCCGCCTCCTGGGTTCAAGCAATTCTGCCTCAGCCTCCCAAGTAGCTGGGACTATAGGCATGGGCCACCACACCCAGCTAGGTTTTGTATTTTTTAGTAGAGGCGAGGTTTCACCAAGTTGGCCAGGATTGTCTCAGTCTCCTGACCTTGTGATCTGCCTGCCTTGGCCTCCCAAAGTGCTGGGATTACAGGTGTGAGCCACCGCGCCTGGCCCACATTGCCACTTCTTATCTCCAATATTAACTCTCAATAGGGCTGTATTTCTCGCTGCCTGTAATAGATTTCTACATCCAAGAGTCCTTTCTGGTGCCTGTTAGGGGCTTGCAAAAACTCTTTCCATTTAGCTTTCAAGTGGATCTAGCCCTACCTGTATATTTGGAGTGCCATGTGGCTTAAATTTTAGGGCTTCAAGCACCATGGCCTGGAAGCTTCATCACAGGAAGCTTCTACAGTTTTCTCTAGACTAAATTCTACAAAATCATTAAAGATGATTGCAGGAGTTGTCCAGTGAGAGTCAGAAGCATATAGGTATTATAACACTGTGGACACATATAATAAACATAACATTGTACTCCCAAGTGGGGAGCAGTTTTATCTGGGCCCACCCTTGATAGGATGTGTCCTCTCACTCTTTTCCTGCTTCATCTTCCCAAGCCATTTCCAGTCACAGGCTAACCACGTGTGCATAAAAGAAGTCACACAGTGCTCCTTCATCTCCTCTTTTCCTGTATCTTCCATTCTGAGTGAAGGAAATTGGAGTTCCCTGGAATGCAGTACATGATAACTTGGCCTTTGTAGACATGGTCCCACGGAACACAACTGGTCAGCCGTACAGTGGGTCTTTAGCCATGCACTGCTTTAACTCAGCGTTCCTCCAGATAAACTAATGATTTTATTTCCCAATAGGCTCCCCAAGTGCATTTCTTATGTTTGTCAGTGGAGTCATTGACCATCTAACAAGTTTCTCAAGCTGTTAATAGTAAAGCTGTCTTCATTCTCATTAGCATGCTATTAAAATACCATTGCTGTAGGATGGGATTCTGTCTAAACTGAACTGAAGTCATGACTATGGGAATGGAGAGGGAGGGACAAGTGCACAAAATAAATTAAATGATGAATTTAATGAGACTTGAAAGTTCATTATGAAGAAAGGGTGAAGGAGAGGGTGGAGTTAGATAGCAATAATATTTAACAGTCACTGAACTTTTACATATGTGCTGGGCATTATTCCAACTTCTACCCTTATTCTCTTCATTAAGGAATTGTAGATAGATTAATGTTGAAGTTCTAACCTGAACCAGATAGTGGCAAAAGTCACTGCCACTCAAAAGAAGGTTCACAAATCAATGTAGGTCTGTAAACTGCACCGATCCATGACATAATTACAGAAACTGAAAGTAAGGATTAGAAATGTTTATGGCAAGTTGATGGAGTGAGTTTACATCTGTTGAATGTAATGGTAAAAATGTTGTCTTATGTTTTATGTTTTTGTTTTTGTACTTTATGTTTCATGACATTCATTTTTATGGCATTTCACACATGTATATGTTACATTTATATGCATGTGGTAATCTGATAGGAATCATGACACCTGTGGATCAGAGAACAGATTATTTATTACTCAGAGAATCTTGGCACCAGCTCCCTCAGCCCCAGTCCTTTGTGGATGATACAATGAGAAGAGAGGCAGAACCCTGAAATTAAGAGACTTAGAGCTTACCTAGAGTGACTGAAATATTGAACTAGCCTACCCTCCAGAGACAGAAAAACCTTTATTCTGAAATATAAACAAATATTCTCCAGGGAAGCAAGAGGAATGCGGTCCATAGCTTCCCTAGCCTGGAATGTAAGTCAGTGCTTCCAGGAGAGGTAAATCTCTGTATCTCTCCAGAGAAATATGCTATCTTCAGCTTCCAGTGTATACATTCCATTAAATCATCTTTTATTTAAGCTCATCCCAGTTAGGAGAAAGTTCAGATCAAACATAAATGTGAAAATATTCATGGAGAAGAAACTCCCAAGAGCATAAAATAGTCCCACTCCAGAGTAGTTTGTGAAGCACTAGAGTAAGTAGTAGACTGAAGAAAATTAAGATGTAAAGCTCAGTTTGCTGAGGGGCAGGGTGAAGAGTTTGAGTTAGATGACATTTCCTAGAAAGATAGCCCTAGAGCAGAGAAGAAAAGAAAGGCAGACTTTTACAAGTCATCCTTAGAATGACATTTGAGACCAGAATGAGTAGAAAATGCCTCTAATGTACAGAGAAGAAGAAGAAGAAGAACGTTAAGAAACAAAACTTGGGTAAACAACGGGGTTAATGGTGAAGGGGTATTTTAAGAGGAGTGCCCAGAAGAGGTTAGGGTGGGTATCTAGATAGAGCCAAGGGAGGTTCAAAGAAAGACTGTGGTGTAGCCATTGTCACAGGCCTGGGAGCAGACCATTGCCTTTAGCCAGAAGACTCCTCAC
The DNA here is from genome assembly GCA_963574635.1 of Cheracebus regulus. NCBI lineage: Eukaryota > Metazoa > Chordata > Mammalia > Primates > Pitheciidae > Cheracebus > Cheracebus regulus. The sequence goes on along the minus strand of CAUYQU010094824.1, from coordinate 42,596 downwards.
TGGATACCTTAAGATACCAATTGCAATTCCTTCAGCCCATTTCATGAAATCCTTTCTTTTTTTGAATGCTGTTAATCTCGAAATGAAATGCCTGCCAGAACTAGTTCTCAAATTAGGTTCCTTTGGTTAACATTTGAAAACCTGGAGCTTTCTGATAAAGTTTCACATTTTTGGCTTCTCTCTCTGAGAAAAGAAAGATCCATCACACTGAATCTGCATTCTCATTAGATAAGATTTCTGTTACCCACAGCTTTATTACCTCCAACATACTCTCTCTGGTCTTGAACCTGAATGACTCCTGCCATAGGATAAGCATCACATTTTCTTTCATGCTAGCTTTACTTGAATGCGAGATTTACCTGGCCACTTTAATTAATACAGTATTTTTCCTTAGAAATTTTCCTTTTAACATATACATTGATATCTGTAAAAGTATCCAAAGCAGTTTGATGACAGAAATTGATCTAGCCGTGACTTGAAAGGGCTAAGGTTTAAATCTCAGCTCTAACATGCTGTATTTCTGCAGACGGGGTGGCATATCACTAGAGCTGGTAGCTTCTGCTCAGAGTGGTGAGTTACTGCTGGAAAGTGGTCACCCAACCAGATGTCACTTTTTTTTTTTTTTTTTTAAGCTCTTTTGTATCTAGGGGAATCCATGTAATTTGTGCTGGGCAAAAAATGTGTGAGGCAGTCACATGTGTCACATAACCTGGGAAGTCTAAAAATTGGGTTTGTTTTCTCCATACTCAGTGCTTAGCAGTGGTGGTCTCATAGGCCGTATGTCAAAGCCTTTACCTTCGTAAAATGTACCAGACATTCATCCCTGAGTCATTGCTTGCAAAAGAGCTCCCCAACAGGGATGGAATTTGCATGACCTGGAATATCTGAAATGGACCACACTGGAGAGAGAAATACATGTTTAGTATGTTAAGTCACTGAGATTTTAGGATTGTCTGATATTATAGTGAGCCTCTTGGCTAAAATGCCAGTTATATTATTTTGGATGAGTTAATTTACTTCTGTGCCTCAGTTTTCTCATCTGTAAAACTGAGAGGAAAAGACAGCATACCTCATAGAGCTGTGAGGATTAAATGGAGTGACTTGTATAAAACACTCAGAAGAGTGCTTGCCAGAGTGTAGGCATTCAAAAAGTCTTAGCTGTTGCCATTCATATCTCTGTTATTTCTGCTTCATTAGTGTAGCCAAAGATGGTCTTTATAGAAATAGGACTCATTCTGTTTCTTCCCAACATATGGTCAGACCATAAAGCCAAATTAGGCAAAGCTTAACATTTCCCTTTAGAAATCAGAGTAGGTATTTCCACCAAGGAAGTAGAAAACTTTGTATTTTATCTTGCCACAAGAATCTAGGTAACTGGATAGGATTTGAGATGGCCATTCTCTCTACATTCTATACTTTTTGCTGATTGGGTCTATCTAACCACCAATGGGGAAACATGTGGCAGAGTCCTATGAAGATAGAGAAATCCAGTTGTTATTCTCACTCTTGGGCAGGGACACCGCCACCAGAGAAATGACCATTGTGTTGCCTGTCTCAAATCTGATCTTCCTGTGCCAGGGACCTGCATTTAGGAGATATGGAAACTCAGTGCAGAGAACTCTTCTTATAAGGATGCCCAAGCCTCAGTCAGTCATCCTAAACTCTGAAGCTTGTGAATTGTCTTGTCTCACACGTTCTATCCTGCTGCCATCCTGGGCAGTTCCCATGGTCCCCACAGGTATTAGCAAGGATAGAGCCAGGGGACAGCCCTTCATGAAACTGTGCAGCTGGAGTGCCCTTCTGTGATGTGAGAAGACGTGGGGAAAGAAGAGCATGGAGACATTTAGAAGGGCCACTTCTAGGAACTCCAACAACTTGTAGGAACCTATCTCATAGGAAAAAACTACCCATTTTTTCCCTAGTTAGGCTGAGTCAGGACTGTGATTATTTGAGCACTGATATCCCTTAACTGACTCAACCCTTTTCTTCCCTTCAAGTTGATTTGAATTCATGTTTCTTCTTAAGTGAATGTACTTTTCCATAGCTTAATTTAATTAAAGATCAACCCTGGCTTTACATAAGCTCATATGGAACTCACTAGTGGTCAACATATCCATCACTCCATTTATAATTTGCTTATTTATTAAAGGACTATGAGAAATGCTTCTGAGCTGGTCAGGCAGCGTCGGAGTCCTGACCCCAGCAAGTCTCTCGTGTCCTCTCCCAACCCTCACACTGGGGCTGGCAGTTCGGGAAGAAGCCTGTCAGCACTGGGAAGGAAACCAAGTAGATCATCAGGAAATCAAATATTCACCAGGAATGGATATTTCGAGTGCAGCAAGTTCAATTTGCCAGATAATTTGCTTCCTACACTCAGCCTTACCTACAGCACAATGAAATACATTTCAATTTAAATTGCTTCCCAGCTCCAATCAGCATTAATTTAATAACACATATTCAACAGATATAAACACTTCAAATGGTTAGAAAATGTGAACAGATCCACATGTTTATGCTGATATTGATGCCTAAATATGATGTTTATCATTGATGGTAATGGAAATGTTTTTCCTTTTAATTCCCCCCTCCCAAATAGGAATATGAAATCATCTGCAAGCTGCTAAGGGATTTACATACTGGCTGGGGTAGGAGAGCTTTTGGCTACTTTGCTTTGCATTTCTGTGAGTTCACTAAGGTTTCCTCTGCTGGCCTTCACTCTAGTCTCATGAATTTCTTCTCTGGTCAGGACACAGCCTTTCCTCTTCTAGTTGTTCTAGAATAACTCAGCTCAAACCTCAGGGGTGCTTTTTCTACCTTCTTTGTGGAACAACAAGGGCAGCTGCAGAGCTTTAGAACATTTTTACCATCAAAACAAGAGGACCACACAACAGTTTTTAAGACAAAGAGAATGTCCGGGAATAGACTGCAAGATTATCTGAACTGGGGAAGTTATCCTGGAGGCTGTGCCTCTCATGTTGCAAATGGAGAAACTGAGGAAAGGAGCCTGGCCTAGGATGTTAGGGAAAGCAAGGACCAGAAGTCAGGCTTCCTGACTGTAAGACAGCAGACATCCCCAAATGCAACTTCCATTCAGGTCAAAACAAACAAAAAAACAAAACACTTAGAATGCATGCACAACAAGTGTTTTGTTTGTTTGTTTTTGAGATGGAGTTTCCCTCTTGTTGCCCAGGCTGGAATGTAATGGCGCAATCCCGGCTCACCACAGCATCTGCCTTCCGGGTTCAAGTGATTCTCCTGTCTCAGCCTCCCGATTAGCTGGGATTACAGGCATGCACCGTCATGCCTGGCCAATTTTGTATTTTTACTAGAGTCGGGGTTTCTCCATGTTGGTCAGGCTGGTCTCTGACTCCTGACCTCAGGTGATCTGCCCATCTCAGCTTCCCAAAGTGCTGGGATTACAGGCCTTTGCCACCTTGCTTGGCCTTTTATTTTTTCTTTTTAAGCCAGGCTCAGAACAGTTTTGTTCAAAGAAAATAATATAGCAGGTGAAAAAAATAATTAAATTTGAGGGTTTAATACAAAAGCTAATGGTAGAGGGAACTATACATTCTTTGTCAAAGTATAATTTTCAAAAAGTTAAAAACATAACCCTGATACAAATATATAAACATGTCAGTTTCAGTTCATTAATACGGGAACAAATGTGATGATAAAGTTGGTTGCAAAAGTATTTGAAGAATCAGGAATTTATAGAAAATTTTTAAATGTGAGCATACGTTTGCTTGGTTACATAAAAAAACTGGTTAATGTTTCACAGAGCAATAAACATTAAAACCCTGATGTTTGGGACATCTCTCTTACTAGACATAAATCAACAAATTAACATGTAACTTTACGCTGTCTGGGCTCCTGTCAAATACTAGATAGCTACATCAAACACAGGTACAGTCTTCTACAGAACTAAATAATCCTTGAGTAAACCTTTTAGGAAAGGCCTTGGTATGTTACTGATGAAACACGCCCCCTTCCCTCGCTGCACACCTCTGCCATCAGCACCTTACTTCCAAGTGTTGGGTGATGAGCAAAGCAAATATCTAAGTTTTGGATCACAATCATAACAGAACTTTGTAATTACACTACATTTTTCTGTCTCTCATACCAAAAACTGCCTCCCCAGTCTCATGCATGCCATTAGTGTCTTTCCACTTCTCTAGACTTTAGGCTGCTTGGGCTCCTACCTTTCCTGCTTTATCTCACTGGGTCCTGTCTCTGCCATCTTCCTACTCAGTAGCTCTTTCCCTTTCCAATGTTACTCCTACAGGACCCTCAGACTTTTAAAATCCTTCCTGTTCTGGATCTCCCTAGTGATCACAAGGTCAAAAACTTTCATGCTAAAAACAATTTAGTGATAAAGGTGAATAGTAGGGTCAATCCTAAAAAGGAAACACAAATTTTGGGAGTTGGGGAAGAAGGAAAACGTGGGAAAGAAGTTAAGGATGTGCAAACATTAGATAAATTATTGTAGTAACTGTGTTATACCAACACAATTCCCACCCAGCAATGAGCCTCTCAGGAATGCAAGATTCTGGGAAGGATGCAAGATTTGGCTTTCCTGGGCCAGTGTACTGATTCAAGATAGCGTCAACCCGTTCCTATCAGTGGTATACCTTCTTGAATTATCCCTGTACTTAAAACCACTTTGAGGCCAGGCGCAGTGGCTCACACCTGTAATCCCAGCAGTTTGGGAGGCCAAGGTGGGTGGATCATGAGGTCAGGAGATCAATTGAGACCATCCTGCCCATAGTGAAACCCTGTCTCTAAAAATACAAAAAATTAGCTGGGCGTGGTGGTGTGCACCTGTAGTCCCAGCTATTTGGGAGGCTGAGGCATGGGAATCACTTGCACCCGGGAGACAGAGGTTGCAGTGAGCCGAGATATTGCCTCTGTACTGCAGCCTGGGCAACAGAGCAAGACTTCATCTCAAAACAACAACAACAACAACAACACACTTTGACAATTCTTGGCTTTCCAGAGTAGTTTCTTTGAGTGGTTGTGTTTATTTTATCACTCAGTTTTCATGGATATATAGTTATTAACCATTTGGCCCACTTACACAGGCATGTAAACATCAATGGCAAAAGCAAGTTCTACTATTTTTTAAAAAGTGGTTTTGAAGACATTTCTTTGGATTTCTTTCAGGATTGAAGACATGGAATGCATTTGCTGGGTGTAAATAGTTAAAGACATCCCTGCTTTCAACTGGTGTCAGTAAGTACAGAATTTATTTTTTAAAATAGATCAAAGAATTGGAGAGTGAGGCTTGAGGTTGGAAGACCTGGGTTGCCATCTGGAGAGACTCATAGGTAGCTGTGTGGCCTATGCAGGCCCAAGAAAGGAAGTGATCCCTTCCTTGTGTCACACAGGGAGTAAGTGATTGAAATTCTTTGTGTGTGAAGTAGATGGAAAGATGGGGCAATCATGGAAACCCACTCTCCCATTTCTCAGTGCATAGTTTCTTGGAGTATTGCACATTATCTCTGGAGAAGGAATATCAAGGATTCTCCTGCAGTTTATATTAAACTTAAAAGATATCATTTAGAAAGCAGTGTTGTGACCGATTGGCAAAAGCTGTAGGAATAGGCAATGGCTGTGAACTCTAAACATTCAAATACACAATCTGCTGTAGGCCACTACCCTATCCCTCTCCCCGTTAATCCTGAGAGATCCTCCTCTACCTCCGAGAGAATGACGGCTTTGAGCAACAGGACTAGAAAGAAGCTCATGGACTCGGCAGTCCATGAGTTTCCTAGACTGGATACCATGTTCCAGGTGTATTATGAGAAGTCATCCCCACCTGTGGGATGTCCAGCCTCTCAGCCGATTAATTCATTTGGAGAAGTTGTAGGCAGGGAATGTTGAAGTGCTCAGTGATGCACCCACAATCTCTGCAGCTTACATTCCTCATCCCCCTCATTATAGTCAATCATGATGAGCATGTTTTGTATTTCCTAAAAGGAACATGCATATCCCCCATAGGTGCAAGTTACTGGGATTGTGATTTGGGAAATTTGCTGAGCTCAGAGAACTAAGGCTGATTATCTGGGCTCTGTAACAGTGAAATCCATCTGTGTTCTATATTTTCTGCTATTTGATAATTTTCATATTGGAGATTCTGAGTTCTGGCTCTTGACCAAATTTTGGCACAAATGACATGAAGTCACCTCCTATCTCTGTGTTGCAACTATTAAAGTATATGGGATGCATACGCCATTAGAATTTGTACAGATCCGCACATCATGGCTTGGGAAAGGATGTCTGTGGTCTTTAAGATTTCTCATGAAAGGTGAGTACAAGCCGTTTGTTACATAGAGAAACACTTTTCAAACTGTGATAAAGGGTCTTTTTTTTTTTTTTTTAAATGTCCAGTCCACTATATGCTAACACTCTTACAATATAATAAAAATAAAAGAAAAATGAGGCTGGGCACAGTGGCTCACGCCTGTAATCCCAGCACTTTGGGAGGCCGAGGCAGGTGGATCATGAGGTCAGGAGTTCAAGACCAGCTTGTTCAACATGGTGAAACCCTGCCTCTACTAAAAATACAAAAATTAGCTGGGCATGGTGGCGCACGCCTGTAGTCCCAGCTACTCAGGAGGCTGAGGCAGGAGAATTGCTTGAACCCTGGAGGTGGAGGTTGCAGTGAGCTGAGATTGCACCACTGTACTCCAGCCTGGGCAACAGAGTGAGACTCTGTCTCAGGAAAAAAAAAAAATCTATACAAACTATAATTTGTTTTTATTAGGCATAAAATTGTTATTTCAATCTCTATAAATTCTGACTTTTTTCCCTCAATGTCAGTACTTGTTGCAGACCAGTAATAAACAACTCATAGGCCAGTGCAATGACCCATACTTAAAGAAGCTCTGGTTGCGAGAGTATGTAGGAAGTTTCTGTCTTTTTTATAGTGTAGGGGAAAGATTGCCTCAAAGTTGTGAAGCCTGCTAGCCTACCCATTCCCTCCAAGGTTTAGATCCCATATACATAGTCTATTCTATGCAACTACCATGCAGAAAGACATTGTTTATACAAATCAAATTGAGTTTAAGATTCTTGAATTCTCTTGGAATCTTTCCTAAGAATGAAAATAAGTGGCTTTCACCATCCAGACCACCTTTATTTTAATTTATCCATTACAGTCCTTCTGGAGAACCTGATTCATTCTTTTCCTAGCCAAATTTACATTACCTTAAATTACCTTACCATGACAAATGGCTTAGGTCTGAGCTCTGGAGCATCAGTTTAGTGGCCACTCAAATGAAGGAAGTGGGAATCATTTAAGTCACCTGTGTTTTCCAAACATGCAATTTAAGAAGGTTGCAAATTCAAACATGTAAATGTTATTTAAAATATAAAGAGATCTGTGTAGAAGCCAGGCACTTTGAAATGGAAATAAAAAAGCCAAAGACCTCAGCTAAGTGCTTCAGATAGTGACTCAAATATTACATGAAACAAGGAAAACAAAAAAGGAGAAGCAGAATTCTGAAACTTTGCAACAACTGATGTCCTTTGAAAGAGATGGACTTGAGGAGTAAGTACTAATCTTTAGAATCAGATGCATTTGCATTGTTAACGGTATCAGAATCACTCAAATTCTTTTGTCACTCTACTGAGCACTTCCTTATTGTTAAAATATTGTATCATAACATTAACTAAGTATATTTGCCCATTGCCTGAAATTAGTGAAAAGTCAAGAAGATTATAACTGGTTTGGTATAGAATTAAGGGAGATTTACTTCTGCGGCTAGAACTATGTAGACCAATTAAATGAAAAGATAATGCCATTATGTGAATAAACTCACACAAAATAAACTATCACAAAGATGAAGGTGTACAATGAGGTTTTGTGAATTATCAGAGAGAATTATGTAGATGGGCACACAGCAAAAATGTTGTTTCTTTTTCTAACTAGCCATACTGAAACGGGAGAGTTCCCTGACCCCCTCACAGGTTGTGTGACAGGGGTGTGGCCTGTTGCTGCTCAAACCCCTTACAGGAGAAGGTAGCACACAGACAGACAGGTGCAGGAGCCCAAGTGGGCGTGTGTTACAGTGCACTCTTTTAGCCTTATAGTCTGTGAATGGCTTCAGTGTTAACTATCTCAGTGGACCCTCTGCCTTTTTGCAAGGGCTGGGGGACAGTGTGACAGCTTTCTGTATCCTGAGCTCTTGTCCAGTGTCCCAGAAGAATAAGGTCACACACAGACTTGAAGGATGGTGAATGTTAGGTTTTATTGGGTGGTGGAGCGGCTCTCAGTGGGAGAGATGTGGAGGGGAGTTGGACGGGTTGGGGTGGAAAGATTATCTTTCCTTGGAGTTTGGCCATCCGGCAGCCAATCCTCTGATCATCCCCAGCTGAATTCCTCCTAACATTCAGATTTTCTTTCTCTACCATCCCATTCTGCTGTTCTGCTCATCTCCTGCTTCTGAAGCCTAGAGTTCGGGGTTTATATGGGGACAGGATATGGGACATGGCAGACCAGAAGGCAACTTTTTGGGCATATAAACAGGAATGCCTGATCTAACTTAGGGTTGCAGGTTTTCAGGCTTGAGAGTGTGGCCTTTGCCAGGGAACTACTCTCTTCCACCCAGTATTTTCCTATCTCCTGTCCATATCAATACATAGCAAGACTAATTAATACTGAATACCTGATGCCTGACTCTTTGATGCCCTGACCAAACATAACTTACTTTACATTTACACAAATGATGTGATAGAGATAATGCTATAAAATACTTGAATAGAATGAAAAGAAGTCTTGAAGTTATTAGTTTTACTGGGCTTCAGAGTCACCCAGGAGGCTTATCAGTTAATGTAGATTCCAGGGTGCCAAACCTCAGATATTTTGAGTCATCAGATATGGGGCAACATAAACTGCCTTTCTAAGCATACCAGGTGAGTTTGACACAAGTGACTCATAGAAGACACTTTGAAAATTCACACAACTTCCTCACTGTATGAATGAAGAAATGGAAGCTGCTTGGCTGTGAGAGTTTAAGTGGCCTCACCAAGGTCAAAGAGGCAGAACCAAGACCGGAACACAAGGATTCTGTTCCACGCCCCCATGCTGCCTTAAAATTACCTGGATCTGCAGCTAACCTGTATTTCTGTACAATGCCTTGGAAGCAAACACATCTTTTTCAATTTACAACCAGATGGATTTACCCTAACCAGGGGTAACAAAGTAAGTCAAATATTTAGTAGGTCATTGAGGTTGCTTTTAAAATTCTGCTTTAGATATTTATGGTAACTGCTTTGTATCTCCATAATCTCAGATACAGCCTGAGGATAAAGGTTGCAGACAACCTTTTTTTTTTTTTTTTTGCTCTGGGGAAATCTATTCATCACAAGAAGAAGTAGAACTAGAGAGCTCTTACCAGCTCAGTTACCAACATATAAATGAAGGCTCAAAACGAAAGCAACAGTATTCTGTGTCATTCCAACAGCAACTCTCTGACACCAGCTGGAGTCTTCAATTCAATTCAGATAGTAACTACCCAGAGCTAGCACAGACCCCACAGGATGGGGGGCTCAGTCCCCCTACTTCACATACCAGCTCTCAATCCCAGATGTCCCCAAGCCATCTGCACTTCTGCCCAGCTGGTGACATATTTGGAAGTTTTCATGAAGTTACTCCATTAGGTTTGATACTTTACTATGACATCTCACAGAACTCAAGAAAGAGCTGTAGTTATGATAAAAGTTTTATTATAAAGGATATAACTCGGGGAAGGCCAAGTGGAAGAGATGGAAAGGGCTTAAGATACAGGGCTGAGGGAGAGGCTCAGCACTTCCATGCCCTCTCTAGGTGTGCCAGCCTTCTAAACACAATGTGGTTACCAAGGGGGACATTCTACAAGCCTCAGGTTTCTGAATTTTTATTGAGCTTTGATAATGTAAATGTGATTTTTGAAGTCACTGGCCATATGATTGAACTCAATTTCCAGTTTGTCTTTCATCTCCAGTGACTGGAGGATAGGGCTGATAGTTCCCACTCTCTAAACATGTTTGGACTTTCTGTAACCAGCCCCCATCATGAAGCTATTGAGGGGGGCTTGTCATGAGTCTCCTCATTAGCATAAAGGCAGGCATGCTCTAAAGGGCTCATTGTAAATCACAAAAGATAGTCCTACTGCTGAAGAAATTCTAAAGGTGTTAGGAGCTTTGTGCCAGGAACTTTGGGACAAAGACGAAATATATATTTTTATTGTACAACATATTTCTTTATATATATATATATAAAACTGCATTTTGGGCTTTGGGGTACATGTGAAGAACATGCAATATTGTTGCATAGGTACATACACGGCAATGTGGTTTGTTGTGGTTTGTTGCCTTTCTCCCTATCACCTATATCTGGCATTTTTCCCCATGTTCCCAACTCCCCATCCCCCACTGTCCCTCCTCTAGATCCCCCCCACAGACCCCGGTGTGTGAGGCTCTCCTCCCTGTGTCCATGTGTTCTCATTGTTCAACACCCGACTATGAGTAAGAACATGTGGTATTTGATTTTCTGTTCTTGTGTCAGTTTGCTGAGAATGATGGTTTCCAAGTTCAGCCATGTCCCTGAAGGACACGAATTCATCGATTTTTATGGCTGCATAGTATTCCATGGTGTATATGTGCCACATTTTTCCTGTCCAGTCTATCATCGATGGACATTTGGGTTGGTTCAAAGTCTTTGCTATTATAAACAGTGCTGCAATAAACATTCGTGTGCATGTGTCCTTATAATAGAAGATTTTATAATCCTTTGGATATACACTCAGTAATGGGATTGCTGGGTCAAATGGAATTTCTATTTCTAGGTCCTTGAGGAATTGCCACACTGTCTTCCATAATGGCTGAACTAATTTACACTCCCACCAACAGTGTAAAAGTGTTCCTATTTCTCCACATCCTCTCCAGCAGCTGTTGTCTCCAGATTTTTTAATGATCGCCATTCTAACTGGCATGAGGTGGTATCTCAATGTAGTTTTGATTTGCATTTCTCTAATAACCAGTGATGATGAGCATTTTTTCAGATGTTTGTTGGCCTCATGTATGTCTTCTTTTGAAAAGTGTCTGTTCATATCCTTAGCCCACTTTTGAATGGGCTTGTTTGTTGTTTTCTTGTAAATCTGTTTTAGTTCTTTGTAGATTCTGGATATAAGTCCTTTGTCAGATGGGTGGATTGCAAAAATTTTTACTCATTCTGTTGGTTGCAGATTCACTCTAATGACTGTTTCTTTTGCTGTGCAGAAATTCTGGAGTTTAATTAGGTCCCATTTGTCTGTTTTGGCTTTTGTTGCCAGTGCTTTTGGTGTTTTAGTTGTGAAGTCCTTGCCTATGCCTATGTTCTGGATGGTTTTGCTTGAGTTTTCTTCTAGGGTTTTTATGGTGTTAGGTCTTATGTTTAAGTCGTTAATCCATCTGGAGTTAATTTTAGTGTAAGGTGTCAGGTAGGGGTCCAGTTTCTGCTTTTCTGTGCATGGCTAGCCAGTTTTCCCAACACCACTTACTAAACAGGGAATCCTTTCCCCATTGCTTATTTTTGTCAGGTTTGTCAAAGATCAGATGGTTGTAGATGTGGGGCATTGCCTGCGAGGCCTGTGGTCTGTTCCATTGGTCTATGTCTGTTTTGGTATCAGTACCATGGTGCTTTGATTATTGTAGCCTTGTATAGTTTGAAGTCAGGTGGTGTCATACCTCCAGCTTTGTTCTTTTTGCTTAGAATTGACTTGACTATGCAGGTTCTCTTTTGGTTCCATATGAAGTTTAAGGTGTTTTATTCCAGTTCTGTGAAGAAGGTCATTGGTAGCTTGATGGGGATAGCGTTGAATCTACAAATTACTTTGGGCAGTTTGGCCATTTTCATGATAGTGATCCTTCCTAACCATGAACATGGAATGTTTCTCCATCTGTTTGTGTCCTCTCTTATTTCATTGAGCAGTGGTTTGCAGTTCTCCTTGAAGAGGTCCTTTACATTCTTTATTAAGTTGTATTCCTAGGTATTTTATTCTCTTTGTAGCAATTGTGAATGGCAGTTCATTCTTGATTTGGCTCTAAGACTGTATTGGTGTATAGGAATGCTTGTGATTTTTGCACATTGATTTTGTATCCTGAGACTTTGCTGAAGTTACTTATCAGTTTCAGGATATTTTGAGCTAAGACGATGGGGTCTTCTAAATATACAATCATGTCATCTGCAAATAGAGATAATTTGACTTCCTCATTTCCTATTTGAATACCCTTTATTTTTTTTTCTTGCCTGATTGCTCTGGCTAAAACTTCCAATACTGTATTGAATAGGAGTGGTGAAAGAGGGCATCCTTGTCTAGTGCCAGATTTCAAAGGGAATGCTTCCAGTTTTGCCCACTCAGTATGATATTGGCTGTGGGTTTGTCATAAACAGCTTTTATTATTTTGAGATATGTTTGGTGAATACCTAGTTTATTCAGAGATTTTAGCATAAAGTGCTGTTGAATTTTGTCAAAGGCCTTCTCTGCATCTATTGAGATAATTATGTGGTTTTTGTCTTTGGTTCTGTTTATGTGGTGAATTATGTTTATAGACTTCTGTATTTTGAACCCACCTTGCATGCCAGGGATGAAGCCTACTTGATCGTGATGGATAAGCTTTTAGATGTGTTGTTGCAGTCGATTTGCCAGTATTTTGTTGAAGATTTTTTCATCTGTGTTCATCATGGATATTGGCCTGAAGTTTTCTTTTCTTGTTAAGTGTCTGCTGGGTTTTGGTATCAGTATGATGTTGGTCTCATAAAATGATTTGGGAAGGATTCCTTCTTTTTGGATTGTTTGGAATAGTTTCAGAAGGAGTGGTACCAGCTCCTCTTTGTATGTCTGTTAGAATTTGGCTGTGAACCCATCTGGACCTGGGCTTTTTTTGGTGGGTAGGCTATTAATTGCTGTCTCAACTTCAGCCTTGTTATTGGTGTATTCAGGGTTTCGACTTTTTCCTGGTTTAGGCTTGGGAGGATGCAAGTGTCCAGGAATTGATCCATTTCTTCCAGGTTTACTGGTTTATGTGCACAGAGTTGTTTGTAGTAATCTCTGATGGTGGTTTGTATTTCTGTGGAATCTGTGGTGATATCCCCTTTATCGTTTTTTATTTTGTCTATTTGATTATTCTCTCCTTTCTTTTTTATTAATATGGCTAGTGATCTATTTTGTTGATCTTTTCAAAAAACCAGCTCCTGGATTTATTGATTTTTTTTTTTTTTGAAGGGTTTTTTGGTTCTCTGTCTCCTTCAGTTCTGCTCTAATCTTAGTTATTTCTTGTCTTCTGCTAGCTTTTGAGATTTTTTGATCTTTCTCATCTAGCTTTTTCAATTTTGATAATAGGATATCCATTTTAGATCTTTCCTTGCTTCTCATGTGGGCATTTATTGCTAGACACTGCTTTAAATGTGTCCCAGAGATTCTGGTATGTTGTGTCTTCATTCTCGTTGGTTTAGAAGGACATCTTTATTTCTGCCTTCCTTTCATTGTTTACCTAGTTAACATTCAAGAGCCAGTTGTTCAATTTCCCTGAAGCAGTGCAGTTCTGAGTTAGTCTCTGAATTCTGAGTTCTAACTTGATTGCACTGTGGTCTAAGAAGACTGTTATGATTTCTGTTCTTTTGCATTTGCTGAGGAGTGATTTATTTCCAATTATGTGGTCAATTTTAGAATAGGTGTGATGTGGTGCTGAGAAGAATGTATATTCTGTGGATTTGGGATGGAGAGTTCTGTAAATGTCTATTAGGTTTGTTTGGTCCAGGTCTGAGTTCAAGTCTTGGATATTCTTGTTAATTTTCTGTCTCGTTGATCTGTCTAATATTGACAGTGGAGGGTTAAAGTCTCCCACTATTATTATGTGGGAGTTTAAGTCTCTTTGTAAGTCATTAAGAACTTGCCTTATGTATCTGCGTGCTTCTGTATTGGATATGTATATATTTAGGATCATTAGCTTTTCTTGTTGCAGTGATCCTTTTACCATTATGTAATATCCTTCTTTGTCTCTTTTGATCTTTGTTGGTTTAAAGTCTATTTTATCAGAGACTAGGATTGCAACTCCTGCTTTTTTTTTGCTCTCCATTTGCTTGGTAAATTTTCCTCCAGCTCTTTATTTTGAGCCTATGCGTATCCTTGTATAGGAGACAGGTTTCCTGGATACAGCACACCAATGGGTTTTGGCTTTTTATCCAATTTGCCAGTCTTTGTCTTTTGATTGGGGCATTTAGACCATTTACATTTAGGGTTAATACTGTTATATGTGAATTTGATCCTGCCATTTTGATGCTAGCTGGTTGTTTTGCCTGTTAGTTGATGCAGTTTCTTCATTGTGTCGATGCTCTTTACCATTTGGTATGTTTTTGGAGTGGCTGGTACTGGTTGTTCGTTTCTATGTTTAGTGCTTCTTTCAGGAGCTCTTGTAAAGCAGACCTGGTGGTAATGAAAGCTCTGAGTAATTGCTTGTTCATAAAGGATTTTATTTCTCCTTTGCTTATGAAACTTAGTTTGGCTGGATGTGAAATCCTAGTTTGAAAGTTCTTTTCTTTAAGGATGTTGAATATTGGCCCCCTCTCTCTTCTGGCTTGTAGGGTTTCTAACGAGATATCAGCTGTGAGTCTGATGGGCTTCCCTTTGTGGGTGACCCTACCTTTCTCTCTGGCTGCCCTTGGCATTTTCTCCTTCATTTCAACCCTGGTGAATCTGATGATTATGTGCCTTGGGGTTGCTCTTCTTGAGGAATATCTTTGTGGTGTTCTCTGTATTTCCTGGACTTGACTATTGGCCTGCCTTGCTAGGTTGGGGAAGTTTTCCTGGATAATATCCTGAAGAGTATTTAAGTCTATGATTTTTGTGATTGAAAATAGTATCTCACAATTTCTTCCAAAAAATGAATAGAAATCTTCCATTGTAAATATTTAGAAGTCTCTAAATACTGCATTTTTAAAAAAGCACTGTTAGCAAATACTGTTGTTGTATTGTACAATTATAATTGTATATGTAAAATTGCATAAAGTGTATATAATTATATCATTGTATTATATAAATATATTGTTGTATAGTTAGAATCAACATTAAGGATATTTCAATTTAGAATTTTGATGTTTATGTTTTTGTTTTCAGTTTAACAAAAATTGTGCCACTTTTTCATTTTGTTTCATTGGAAAAACTAGATGTCAGCCACAATTGTCTTTCTGGTAAGTTTAGCATGATATACTATACATATATACTTTAAATAATAGACTTTTGACTTTCTGTTTCAAATATGATAAGGGGTTGTTTTAAATGCATGAGTTACCAGCATTTACTTCTAATAAACCTGTAAAATAAAGCTGCTGAAATGATTCACTTGAAAGTTTCTTTTCACTTTTCAGTCATATTATTTCCATATCTTTCTGGTAGGCCTAGCCTAAATCACAATTATGTTTTTATTTAAAAGTCATATATCTTTTACTTATAAAATGAATAGCCTAATGAAGATGAGTAAACAGTACACCTTTCTAACAGGTATGGAGTAGTCACCCATTAAAAGCTTATTAAAGAATCATGAATTGAATTGACCCCTTCCTTTCCTCAAAATTTCCTCAGTCCCATTCCCAATCACAATCAGTCCACTCCTAGAGGCAGCCACAGTCTGAATTTGTCACCACAGATTAATTTTGTCTTTCTATTAATAGGATCAAACAGTATATTCCTTTTTTCTATAGTTTCCTCTGTGTGATATTCATCCTACATTCCACCACTTTATATATTTATTAATGGATTTATTTTTCTGAAGTGTAATATATTGTATGAATTTATCACAATTTGTTTACTCATTCCCCTGTTGAACATACTTTGATTGTTTCTGGTTTGGGGCTTTGGAATACAAAGTTCCTACAGTTCTTGTATGAATATTTTTGCAGACATAAGTTTTCTGTTCTCTTGGGTAAATGTGTAAAAGTGTAATTGTTGAATAATAGAGTAGGTATAACTCTTAAAGAAACTGACGTATTATTTTCCAAAGTAGTTGGAACATTTTACAACCCCACCAGGAATGAGAGTTATAATTGCTCCATTCCTGAGAGTGTTTAACAATTTACTATGTTACCTCATTGTGGTTGTAGTTTGCATTGATTTGAAGAATAAAGATATTGAACCTCTTTACAAGTGTGTATTGGTGATTTTTGCATCCTCTTTTGTTGTTTCTATTCAAGTGTTTATCCATTTTGAAAATTTGGTTATTTTTATTTTTCTTACTGATTTACAAAAATATTTACATATTCTGGACATCATTGTCTTATAAATATTTTCTTATAGCCCCTATTTTAGCTATCAATTTTCTAAATGGTATATTTATATAAGTAGATATTTTTGATTTTATGGTTATTTTTGTGTGTCCTGTGTAATAAGTTTTTTATTTCCAGTTTGAGAAGATCATTCTCTATGCTTTATTCTAGAAGCTTTTATACTTTTCATTTTTACTGTTAGGCCTATGATCCATGTCAGATTAATTTTTATGTATGGTGTGAAGTAGGGGTTGAGTTCATTTTCTTATATGGATATCCAGTTGTTCCAACCACACTGATTGAACAAGCTTTTTTTCATAATTGAATTACTTTGCCATCTTTGTGCAAACATTGCTTTACATTTGGTCTTCTTTGATATGTGTTTTCATTAATCGCTTTTCTCATAACTATGGTTTGTTTTTCTATTTATTTGGATGTCTAGTAAATTTTAATTATATGTTGAATATTGTGGATAATTCTACATTGAACATTGTGGTTATTTCAGTAAGTCAGGGTGTTGCTGTCTTCCATTATTCTACTTCTATTCTTGCATAAAGTTAAATTAATGATGAATAGTTTTGTTCCTGCTGGGCTTAGTTTTGTTCTATTTTAGAACAGGTCATTTTAGTTTTCAACTCTTAGTGCATGTCCCTACCCCAGGACATAACCTTCATGCTTGATGCATAGTCCTGGATTCTAGCCAAATCTCTGAGATGTTCAATTAGGTCTCCTGTTGGCTGGGCTGCAACTCCAATATCTTGCATTGTTGCATGAACTTTAGTGTCAGCTTTTAGCTTTTACCCCTAAAGCAGATGATCTCTGGTATATTACTGCTTTCTGGTATATTATGCAGAGCCTTTTCCTGCCTGTGTAACACCTAGTACTTTTCCAAGGATCTATGGTAGATCCTCATATGGACTTCTTCCTGCTCCCTCCCCAACATACACAAATACAGATTCTCTGTACTTTTCCCCACAAATTTCAGCCTCAGTTTTAATCTTTGCCTCTTCAGCTCAGCAAAACAGCCTCTTGTTGGGCTCCACTTTGTGATTTTGTATAGAAAATCACTGTGATTATAGAGTGATTGCAAGCTCACCTGTGTGTTTTCCTTCTCTGAGTAAGGCTTGAAAACAGGTGCAATAGATGGATGGATGAATGGATGGATAGATAGATAGATAGTCCAGTTTTATGGTTATTTTCTGTGGGAAAACAATTCAATGTAAATTTCTCTTTAATGTATCCTAGATTTATCTGTGATTGTTACTCTTTTTTTTTTTTATTGTTTTGAGATGGAGTTTTGCTCTTTTTGCCCAGGCTAAAGTGCAATGGCACAATTTCGGCTCACTGCAACCTCCACCTCCTGGGTTCAAGCGATTCTCCTGCCTCAGCTTCCTGAGTAGCTGGGATTACAGGCATGTGCCACCATGTCCAGCTAATTTTGTATTTGTAGTGGAGACAGGTTTCAACAGGTTGGTCAGGCTAGTCTCAAACTCCCAACCTCAGGTGATCTGCCCTCCTTGGCCTCCCAAAGTGCTGGGATTACAGGCATGAGCCATGCTCCCAGTTTATATTTAATTTTTTAAAGGTAAAAAGGTTCATGTAATTCTATTTAGGTATATATTTAATTTTACCACTTAACTATTACTTTATATTTCACTTCTTCAGATTTTTATCTCATTTAATCTTCACCCTGTGAGACAGATATGAACCTGAATTGTGAAGCAGATTTCCATAAAGTTCACACAGCTGCTAAATGGTAGAAACATATATGCTGACAATAGTCTATGTTCTTAACTCAATATAGTCGTCTTTAAAAAGCATATAGTATTCTGCAGAAGAAATAAAATACTGCTTTTCTTTAATAGCTAACCAGTAAATACAATGGTCATATATATATGATATTTGTTCTATATCTTTGATACCTTTCCAAGTGATATTCTTTATTTTCTGTAGATCTTACAAGTGCCGTAAAGTGGTTTGATGCATGCTATTTTCTCCGTGAATTGTCTCTTACTGGAAACCCACTTCTTCGGGAAACAAACTGGAGGTATAAAAGTATTGTTGTACTCCATGAATAACCTTTATTTTAGTTGCAGAAAAATCAATTTGGTAAAAATTGTCCTATGAATAACAATTACCTGGGAAAAGTTAATTAAAAACTTAAAGTTATTTTAAACCAAAAAAGTTTTTTAAAAAATAGTTTAAAAAATATTTTTATTCTAAAATAATTTCCTTGCACAGGTGAATTAATACAAAATTGAAATTAAAATTGTAATGCAAACTGTTCATTATGTTACAAATTTAATGTGATATTAACTTGGGCTTTGCATTTATAGAAAATATATTTGTTGAGAATTGTTTTTTTTTTTTGCCAGTCATTTAAATTACATAGCTTCCTACTTAAATTATTTCCTTTTTGAGAATAATTTGGTTTTATTTTCCTAAAAGAGAAGGTTGGTGTGTTAATAGGTTTGTGTTATAAGCATGTATAAATTCTTGCCCCTTTTTGAAATATTGTAATGCCTAAAGCCTAATACCTATTGTAAACCAAGAACAATACTTTGTAATTTTTAATAAAGTTTCATAGAAAAAAAAGTTGTCTCATATACACCTCTAATAATATACTAACACCATTTCCCCCAAATTGACCACCAGCTTTTTTCAAAAATTGTCTATCTTGTGACAACTTGCGTATCATAATGTTTATCATTTTTGTTTATGAGTATGAATATTTTGTAAAAAACTGGACTTTTTTTCATCTTAAAAAATACCTCATGCTTTTTTGCAATAAGTCCCTCCCCCAGTACTGTGAAAATATCTCTCCAGTCTCTATGGCTTTCCTTGTTTCTGGTAAGAAATGTCTGCTGACACTCTTGTCTTTCTTTCTTTGTCTATGGATGATTTTCATATTTTTTCTTGATCACTGGTTTTAAGCAATTTGATTATGATGTGCTTTTGTGTCGTTACATTTAGTTTACTTGAGATTTATGAATTCTCTTGGATCTGCCATTTTCATAAAATTTGGAAAATTTATGGCTATTTTTTCCAGATGTTTTCTTCTTTCTTTCACTACCCATTCTGTCCTAGTAGGACTCCAGTTTCAACAATATTAGACCATTCGAATTATCCCAGATGTTGCTGCTGTTGTTTTCTTTTACTTCTTATCCTTTTTTCCCCTTTTTGTGCCTTACTCACTCTGAATAGTTTCTATTGCTATGTCTTCAAATTCTCTGATATTTTCTGTTTAAGTATCTACTCTGCATTCAATCCCATCTAGAGTGTTTTTCATTTCTGACTGCAAATACATTTTTCATCTATATAAATGTATGTATTTCTTAAATATTTGTAATTTATCTTCTAAGCATGCTCATGTTTTCTAGAACCTTCTTGGTCATATGGAAAATAATAATAGCTGTATTATTTTAACATCCTTATCTGTTCTTTCCATCATCTCTATCATTTGAAGGTCTACTTGTGTTGATTTTTTTCACCGATTCTGGATCATATTCCTCTGCTTCATTGCATGCCTGATCAGTATTGGTTATATTCTGGACATTTTGAATTTTATATTCCCAATGCTTAATTTCATTGTAATACTTTAAATAGCCTCCATTTTGTATTTGGTGTGCAGCAGCTAAGTTACTTGGCACTAGTGAAATACTTTCTATGCTTGCTTTTAAGTTCTGTTAGAATGGTCCAAAGAAATCTTTGGACTAATGCTAATTTAGCCCTACTACTATGATGCCAACTTTGAGTATTTTTCCAGATGTATCATATAGAGAGACAGGCTGATCTTGAAATCCTGGGCTCAAGAAAACCTCCCACCTCAGCCTCCTAAAGTGGTGGGATTACAGGTGTGAGCAACTGCACCAAGTTTTGTATGTATCCCTTTAACTTTGGCTTTGGAAACTAATCTCGTACGTCAGTTCCTATAGTTTTGCCTTTAGTTTTTGTTGGTTCTTTCCCTGGACCTTGGATGGCTTTTTCTTACACATCAACAGCACGTTACTGATTTGCCCAAGTTTAAGTGAATTACCTCTCAGAATACTGAAATAATTTGCATATGTCCACTATGAAATTTTCCACTGTGGAATTGGTGATCATTCTATACTTTTTTTTAATGCTCAGAACATTAATTTGTGAGATGGTTTCACATTATTTATTGTACATTTGATATTTTTATACAGTCATTTCCTGGCACATCAAGGCAGGAGAGGCCAAGCATAAACTGGGCTATAATTTAGGAATGTAAGTTTGGCAATACAAACTTGCTAAGTATGGGGGAAGGCACACATTTACTAAAATACAGGTAGCAAAATATATATTGGGACCATTAAAGTTTAAATCAAATCAGAAGAACTTTTCAACTCGTTCAGACAGTAAAAATACATTTATAGACAAAACATAGACTGAAAAAAATTGCTGTAACACCTGATCCTAATGCAGAAGCTGTTGACTCTTTGCCCTGATTTGGTTTCTCTGCAAGGTGTGGTCATGTCCAGTAAGACCCTGGGATATGACAACTTAGGGGAGTATAAGATATATTACAGAACAATTAAATGTCTGGTTATGTTTAAAATCCTATATCTGACTTAATGTACCTAGAACAAGCTACGAGAGTCTGGGGAATAGTCTCTCTTCCCACTCTTGTCTGAGGCTACTGCTAACCTCTGACACTCTTTTTAGATTAATTAGTCTCCTGGATTTATTACTTGGTCTTTGGTTAATAACATAAAAGCATTTTTTACACCAACTCTAACACCTGTGTAACTTACTGCCTATTGGTATCTTGTGTATCTTAGAAGAGTTATCTTGGCCCAGATAGTCCATTCTTTCTTTTTTCTTCAGAGCTCAGTTTCCAAAAAACTTTCTAATAGTACACTGTTATTTAGGGAAATCTGGCATGTTTGCACATGTTTTAGAAAAAAATTTGTCAACTTACTGTTTAGAAATATCTTTTCCATGTGCACATTAAGCTGTATAGCACAGAGGAAAGAGTATGACCTAGTACAGTGGTTCTTAAAGGTCTGACTCTTGACATCATTCATCATCACCTGGAAAACCAGTAGAAATGCAGAATTTTTGACACAATCAAAACCTACCGAATCAGAAACTTAGGAATGGTGTTCAGCAATCTGTACTTTAACAAGCCCTTTTGATGATTCTGATATATATTAAAGTTTGAAAATCGCCATTTTAAAACAAGGATATTCTACCCCTACCCCATACTATATGATCCTGGACAAGTAACATAATTGTCTTTTTTAGGTATGGGGTCTTTCTGTGTTGCCCAGGCTGGCCTTGAACTCTTGGGCTTAAGCATTTCATTTACCAAAGCATCCTGAGTAGCAGGGACAACAGGTGTGTGCCATCATGCGCAGTTCTGATTTAACATTTTTATGTCTCTGAATCCTCAGTAGTAAAATGAGTATGATCATCTCATGGGCTGGTTATGAGAACTGAATGGTATAATCCACATAATTTATTTAGAACAATTCCTATAACTTGGTTAGCTAACAAGAATTTACTATTTCCCATTACCATATTAGCCAGATTATACATAGGTTCTTATTCAATCACCAAGTATTTAGTGAACTCCTGTGTGTAGTGTCCTAACATATTGGACATTACGAATGAAATTAAATGTAACCCATAATTTCAAGACATTTTTCTAATCATGTTAGGGATACAAAATGTATGACAGAATTGAAAACCATGAAAAATAATAATGATCAAATACACTAATATAGTATTCACTCTATGCTCAACACTGTTCTCATTTAATCTACCCAATATGCCTAATCAATATGTATGCATCCCATTTTATAGTTGAGAAAACTGAGTCACATAAAGGCTAAATCACTTGACCAAGGTTACATAGCTATCAAGTAGAGGAACCAGGAAATCTAACTGATGCAATCTGGCTTCAAGATCTACACATTTAACTCTTAGATTTTTTGTACCTAATAAAACACTAGTGTCAAATGACTATTGTAGGCAACACATATGCTTTAGAAATTTGGAAAAATCACCGCAGTTTAGCATGACCAGGAGAAACTGCCTTGGTTAAAGGGGTACATTTTTAGTTAAACCTCAAAAGTTTGCTAAGATTTAAAATCATAAAGAAATAATAAAAATAATTCTGGTGGAGGAATAGCCAAAAAAATGTAAGGAAAGTGAGATATGTATTTAGTGAGATATGTTTCAAGCTAGTTGATTCAGATGTAAAGTGGGTGTACTGGTAAATACCACTGGAGGGAGATAAGAAATCAAGTACTTACAGTATGTCAGAGAATAGACTGATATTCTTTATTACTTTATTTCACAGCAAGTTGGGTTCTGTAATAGTCATTCTCATTTTAAATAAGTATTCACAAAAGCCTAGGTACCTTAAGATTTGAATAGTACTTATCTCATAGGGTAATATAGTTTAGGCTTCATAACAAATAACCCAGAAATCTGTGTGGTTCAATACGAGATTATTTCTTGTTTACATTACATTTGATGTGGGTTCAACCTGTATTATGTAGGCAGACTCAGAAACTCAGGCTGCTTCCATTTTGTAGATCTGTGTCATGTGACTTTAGTGTCACCTGGCTTTTGTAAGCTAGTGGATTGTGGTAGAAGAGAGAGAAAGGGACCATAGGAAAGGTACTACTGACATATAACCACTCGGCTTTCAGAGGTGGCAGTGATCACTTCACTCATACTCCATTCAGTTGACTAGTTTCATTCATGTAACTAGTCACCTCACCAAACCTACCTCAAGAGAGCCTAGAAAAGGTAAAGAACAAGAATATCAGCCAACGCTAACAGTCTGGGTGAAGGCTAAATATGCTACCACATGAAAGCATGTTACAGAGTGCCTCTCACCTGGCACACTAAGAAAATATTAGCTATTGTTCTTTTAATGAACTGTAGAAAAAATTTGAATATATGTGTGGTTATAAAAGTGGTAGATTATACGTTTAGTTCTGAATATGTTTCTGGCATTGTCCAGAATTATTTCTATCAGAAATAAGCATTTGGGGAAGACATTTTTCATCAGGAAACTGATAAGAAATTAGGAAACACATGAACAAATTTATTTATTAGAGTTCAGGGATTATAAAGAATTAAAATTCAGTAGTGGAAATTGCCCCAAATTATTGTATAGATTCTTCCAGAATGGAGCTGGAAGGTAACATATGTACCATATATATGCATGTGGTATTAGACATACATATATATATACACACACATACTCTTTCAATTCTTTCATTTTGATAATATATAAAAATTGAGATGCAGGGATTAATTAGCATACATTAGATACAACATGTTTGCATGCACAGTTTTCTAAAAAATGTCAAAATATCTAAAAAATAATTCCTAAAAACATCTAAGATATAAAATTTTCCAGAGATGGAAAGATTAAATAAATATTGTTCATTTTATTATATCCTTGGATAGAAAATACTTCAATCTTGTATAGTTTATCATCTCCTGAATAGCTGGGCTACATTTTCTTAGCTTTGGATCTATTTTCTCTTAAAATGATTTTTATAGGGTTATATCCTTGATACTATTTCCACTCTTTTATTTACATGTAGTTTTAAAAATCAATATTAATATTTTCAATTAATATTAAAATTAATGTATAAATAGACTATTTCTATAGTTTTTATATTAACAGCATAAGAAATATTTTCTAACTTGAAATATATACTGTTTTCCCAGTCATACTAAACATATACTATTTTTTTCTCATGACTTTCTTTTACTTTTTAAGAGTTTTGCTTCTGAAAGACAAAGCAAGAAGAATTTTATCTTCTGAAATAATCTCTTTGGGTCGTGGGGATTCTGTAATAAAAATGGCCGTTTACATTTTTAGTTCTGTATGTATTTCTGGCATTGTCCCAGGCACTTCTTATTTCTAGCAGAGAAAATTGGTCACTGCCTCAAGGCATGGATTATTTTAGGGAAATTTCTATTTTACTCATTCAGGTATGATTTCAGGGAGTCAGTTAAAAATACCTTAATAGGACTCATGTAATGAGAACATATTGTTCCTCTCTCGTTCTCTTATAGATAAGATCTTTTAACTTACCAACTAGCACACAGGCTATCTTTAGTTCACAAAATCCCTGTCCTCCTAAATGTCCAGATGGCTCTTCTAACCTCTTATTCAATTTTTAATAATCTTATGGCTTCCCTCTTGCCTTTTTGCTTTAGCAAGTTGACATTTTGTTTATTCAGAGATAGATAGCTCTCTTCATTTCTTAGGGAAAGGATAATCAATCACTTTTCCTTACTAGCATTATACATTAATCTTTATCATGTGCCCTTTGGATGTATATGATCAATTCTCAATCTGGAGACATTTGCAGCACCTTGAATACAAATTTTCAGACCAGTTTCCTTAACTTTTATTGGAAACAAGAACAGAATTTTAAAAAGAACAGAAGGAAACATAATTGATGATAGAATTGCCATTCAGATCTTGGAAACAAATTCTGGAGGGTGCAAAGGAGTGTATTTCCTTTATTTTTTAAAGGACATGGTATTCCTTTACACAGAGAGTTTAACAGATTGATCTGCAGTACTGAATTGTGTAGACTACACTTAGTTTGCCCATTTCAGGTGTGTGTGGTAGTACTTCACTGAGATCTGTTAAATTGAGAAATTTCATTTATATCCATTAATATTCAAAATGATATAATTGAAAACAGCCACCTGAAATGTTATATCCCTAATGGGAAAAAACTTGTTTATTATTTTTCCTTCTGGTTATGTAGTACCAGCATAGTCCCTTGTATGTAATTCTAGACCTTTCGTGTGCTGGGTGTAGGATCCCCTTATCTGAAATAGAAGCAATATTTCCACTTATCTGTAGTGGCTCAAGTTCTGGGGCTATGCTTCTTTTACATTGGGTTTAAAGTACTCCTAATCTCCAAGTTTTGGATCCTAATTTTTAGGAGCTAGGTCTTAAAGTGAAACTTCATATGCAAAAAACAAGAATATGATTACATTTAAAAGGCACTGCTTGGCAGGTGATATTATTTATAACGAAAATGTCTGATGGGTTGTTTTTAGGTGGATTTTTTTCCTAGTAATTATTGCCAAGTCTAGATGACAAATAAAAATTATTAGCTTTTCCCATTATTCAGAGCAAGCCCTTTAAGGGCCATGATTTTTTTTGCTAGGTGTTGAGCAAAAAGGACATGAATTATCTTGCTGATTTGGTGTCACTTTCTATCCAAACAGCTGCCACATTGCCAGTTTCAACAACCAGCAGCAAATTTAATGTCTCAAATAATCTTTCAGTGTATCTTTTTTATCATTTTGTTTGCATGAAGCATGAACACTTATTTTATTGAATAAAACATGCTTGTGGGAAAATACATTGGCATATTTTACTACAAATTTGTAAAGATAAATATTCACATTTTACTGCTTTTGCTAAGTTTATATACTTTAGAGTTTTACAGAAAATATTTAATGAGAAATAATAATGTAAGAAAATAGTATTCATATTATAGGTATGAAAAATTATTTGGCTATTATAATTTCTATGTTTAAATGAACTTTTCTGTACTACAGTAATTCTCACTTAATGTTGGTTGTCAAATTTCATTTAGATCAGTCGGCCCTATACTTTATTTAAGAAATTCATTTATCTGAAGGGTTTTAAATCTGGAAATCTATAAGATATGGATTTATTAATCAAAGGATCAACTCAAACTTTAAGCAGTATGTTCCAATGAACTTTACATAACCCCTTGATACCAACAAAAGGATTAGTTATAAATTTTCCCAATTGGCTTCTTACTTTCATGTCTAGCCAGTGATAACAGGGACAAAGCTGATGTACTAAAAAATCTCTTTTTAAAACTTAATCCATAGACTCAGTTTGAAATCTCCTTTGGGAATTTCTTTCATTCACTAATGATTAATAGAGCTTCTTAAGTGGTAGAATATTCACCAGGAAGTTTTCACCAAATGAAATATTGGTTCAACCCTTGATTAGGAAGAGCCCAGCTGGAAAAACTAATATTGAGATCTCACGGTAGTCTTATACTTCATTTCCAACATTTATCAACTTGTGATAGCACTTTCTAATATATTCATCACAGACTCTTAGAAGTCTGCTTTTAGAACTTGAGGCCAATCCATGTGCTGCTCTATTATGCAGTTCTGAGGATTGTTCTTTAATAAGTAAATAACATGAAGAAAATGTTTAAAATAAAACACCAACTCCAATCTCAATATCGATTACATAAATCACAAATTTCAAGATATTGTTATAGTCTCAAAGATCCAAGCAAGCTAAATATATACATTCAAAAGAATTCCAAATGCTAAATCATTTGGGAACTTTTTATATAAAGGTGATGAACATAATATCAAAGTATACCTTATGTAAAAATTCAAGCTCTGTTGATTCACATTCTCTGGAATTGTTCCCCAGACATGAAATGTTGTATGTAATATTTATATCAGTATCTTTGTCTAAAATATAGTATTTCATGGTAAAGTCATTACTTTTTTCCTTGCTGATCTGGTATCAGTTTCCATCTGAACAACTATTTTGTAATAACAGCTGCAACAACTAGAAACAAACCTATAGTTCCATATTATCTTTGAATATATTTATTTTTATTGAGTTTGTTTTTGAGAGTATAAAATCTTTGTTTTATTAAATAAAATATGCTTGTAGTAATATATATTTATCTGTTCATTTTTCTGATGAAACAAATTCTTAGATTATTTTGTTAAAATGGCTCTTCATTTTGTCATTAATTATTCTGCATAGAAGCAGTGTCTCTATGTATTTGAAATGTACACACATTTTACATAAAGAGTATGAATACGCAGTGTACATTTACATAAATGTACACTGTTTTACATAAAGAGTATGAATGTGTCTTATGTGTCTTATTTGAAATGTGCCCACAAATGTGTCCCCACATTTCAAATAAGACACATAAGACACATTCATACTCTTTATGTAAAGCAGTGGAAATATTAACCAGTGAACAAATTATTGTTATATAATGGCCACCGTGCCACAATATTTCTTATTGTACTTAGCCAATTCTTCTGATATCATTGATATATATTGTACAAGTTTGCAACTAAGCTTTTTTTCATGAACATTTAAAACAATGTTCAGATTATTAGAACTGCAGATTTTTCATTGAAGGTTCCAATTTAAACCTGAGCATCTCTGATTTCAGCATAACATGTAACAGTCTGTTTTCCTAATGCAGTGGTTCTTATTCTTTAGTGTGCATAAAGAAGGCTATATTTTAAAATTACAGCTTACTCCAACCTATCAGCAGGGTTATTTCATACAATCAAAGACTGCATTTTTCTTTTTTTCTTTGTTTTATTTTAGGTTTGGGAGCATATGTGAAGAATTGTTACACGGGTAAACACATGTCATGGGGGTTTGTTGTACATATTATTTCCTCACCCAGGTATTAAGCCCAGGACCCAATAGTTATCTTTGCTGCTCTTCTCTCTCCTCTCACACTCCTGGCTCAAGTGGACCCCAGTGTCTGTTGTTTTCTTCTTCGCATTCATAAGTTCTTATCATTTAGCTCCCACTTATAAGTGAAAACATCGAGTATTTGGTTTCTGCCTTAGATTGCTAAGGATAATAGCCTCCAGCTTCATCCATGTTCCCACAAAAGAAATGATGTCATTGTTTTTTTTAAGGCTGCATATATTCCATCGTGTATATGTACCACATTTTCTTTGTCCAGTCATATTGCGTCCACATCTTTCTGGTAAGTTTCCTTATCCAGTCTATCATTGATAGTCATTTATATTGTTTTCATGTCTTTGCTATTGTGAGTAGTGCTACAATGAACATTTGTGTGCATGTGGAAAGACTGCATTGTTCAAAACATCACAGGTGCCTTTGATAGGGTAGTTCATAGACAATCATTTCAGAAAAACTGTCCTGCAGTGTTGGAGGCACACTGTGAGGATCTAGCCTTGAATTTCTGTCTCAAGAGATTTAGAGAGTGAATAAGATAGTTTGTTAGACCTTGCGATTATCATGGTAGCAGCCTGAGTATTATCTTGCTTTGATGACGTCTCCTCATTCAGCCAGAATGAGACCTGAAAGATGGTTACTCAAAAGGGTCTCACAGGCGTTATTGCGTTTGCACTAGCACTGTGGATCCAGGACCACTTTTCCTGGTGAAAAGAATGGAAGTTTCAACAGCTTACTGTTACTATTTAGCTAGAAATTATTATACTATAGGAGAAGAAAAATTCTGCTTTATATAACTTCTAGAAGATACAACTTAAAAAATAAAATCTGCTTTATTAATTTTCCTTGTAAGAAATATCTGTTTCAAAGACTGGAACATGACATTAGCAGAACCCCTTCTTTCATGTTGATTCAGTCAGGTCCACTCTAGAGATCAAGGTGTCAGACAAAAATCTGATTGACATCCAAAGAATTAGAATAAACTCTTGGTTATTCTTATGGGCTATTTCCAGTAAGTTGTTGAAGCTTTATGTGTAGTCTTCAAATTTAGGAAATTGAATCTTGAAAAATGTCCAGCAACAGAATCAGAGTACCTTTTTTTGATACTAGTTGAAGAGATGCATTCTTTACTGCCCATACCCTTTATCATCACATCTTTAAAACATGATTATTTCATACCTGATATTTTATAATCATAACCAAAGAAGTTATTTTGATATTGCAGTCATACCTTTAAGAAAGCTTGCATGGGTACTTTTATGGAGATTTAGAATACAATGTAACTTCATTAGTAATAGAGTAAACAAGTTGGTAAGGTGGGATATGGATAGCTGATTTCTTCATTTATTTTTGATTATTAATAATTTTATTTTCAGAAAGTAACCTTTCTTTATTTGAAGAGAGCCCTGGTCAAAGATTATCCCTGATGATTATTGCTATCTCATAACCCCCATAATGAATAGCTGTTATCTTAATATAACATTTTGCCTTTGAACCATGTCTTAAAATTAATACAACCAGAAACACAATGTATGTTATTTATTTACTCCTTTGTGGTGAAAGTTTTGGTTTTCTTTCAGGGGAGGGAACAGAGTAGGGGTTAGGAGCTATTTCTATTCTCAGTACATAAAAAAATTCTAATTTTTTTTCTTTTATTGAGGAAAATATATTTATCTCTTGTGATTATTTTTTATTTACTATTACTACCAAAACTACCAAGATTATAACTATACACAGAGATACATAATTACTTTTGTTGTTCCTAGGCATTTTTGTCTTCATAGGCAACTTCTTTTGTAATATGTATACACATGCTAAAATTATATTTCACAACTGTATAAATGAATATTACATCTCAGACTATACAATCTAAGTAGAGATCTGCCTGAAGTTTTATTTCTTAAATCTTAACATTTTAATAATTTCACCTTGTCATTCTTCATTTAATGTTTAGAAACTATTAGTTTCTTTTTTTAATTAATAAAATTTGTTTTAGATTAGTCATAGGGTAGCAGCAAAACTGAGCAGAAAGTACAAAGTTCCCACATACCTCCTTTCCATATATGCACAACCTTCTCTGCTATCAACATTCTGCGCCAGAGAGGTATATTTGTTACCATCAGTGAGTCTATGTTGACATTGTCACTCAATGTCCATAGTTTACATTAGGGTTGACTCTTGGTATTTTATATTCTACAAATTTTGACAAATGTATAATTACATGTATCCACTGTTGTAATATGAAAAACTATAGTTTGACTGCTCTAAAATCTGTGCTTTGCCTATTCATCTCTGCCTCCCACCAACCCATGACAACTAGTGATCTTATTGTCTAAATAGTTTTGCCTTTTCTACAATGTCATTAAATTGGAATAATATAGTATATGCACTTTTTTCATATGACTTTTTTCACTTAATAATATGCACTTAATTTTTCTCCACTTCTTTTCATGGCTTCATAGTTCATTTCCCTTTAGCACTGAATAATATCCTATTTTCTATTTGTATCACAGTTTATTTTATTGTCTATTCACCTACTGAATGACATCTTGGTTGCTTCCAAGTTTTAGCAATTATGAAGAAAGGTACTATAAACATCTGTTTACAGATTTTTGTGTGAATGTATGTTTTCAATTCATTTGAATAAATGCCAAGGAATGTTATTTCTGGGTCATTTGGTAAGATTTAATTTAGTTTTATAGGAAATTGTCAAATTTTCTTCCGAAGTGACTGTACCATTTTACTTTCTCACCAGCAATGAGTGTGAATTTCTCTTGCTCTATGTCTTCACAAGCATTCAGTATTGTCAGCATTTCTGGATTTGGGTCATTCTAATAAGTATATATTGGTATCACATTGTCTCATTGTTATTTTAGTTTTCAATATTCTAATGAATATCATGTTGAACATCTCCTTATATGCTGGCTTGTCATCTGTATATCTTCTTTTGTAAAGTGTCTGTTGAGATCTCTTGCCCATTTGTAAATTAGTTTGTGTATTTTCTGATTATTGACTTTTGTTCTTTGATAGATTGGATAACAGTTCTTAATCAGATATGTCTTTTGAAATGTTTTCTCAAGTCTGTAGGTTGTCTTCTCATTCTCTTGAGATTGTTTTCCATATAGTAGAAAATTTTAATTTTAATGAAATCAAAAGGAATATTTCTTTCCTTGATTATATCTTTAGTGATTTTTGAACCCTCCTTCCTGCACACTGACACACAGTTTGCTTTTTCTCTAAAAAGTAATCACCATACAAAAGATCTTCTAGATTTTCTTTTATGTTATATTCTAGGAGTTTTAATATTCTATATTTTGCACTTAGGTCTTTGATTTGATTCCTTTTGAGTTAATATTTTGTGAAAGGTGTAGTTTGTCTAGCTTCATGCTTACTCATATAGATTTTGAGTTGTTCCAGTGCCATTTGTTGAAAAGACTATCTTTGCTCTATTGTACTGCCATTGCTCCTTTGTCAAAGATGAGTTAGCTATCTTTGTGTGGGTCTATTTCTGAGTTTTCTATTCTGTTCCATTGATCTGACTATTCTTTCACCAATACTATACTGTCTTTATTACTATTGGTTCATATTTAGTCTTGAAGTCAGTTAGTGTCAGTCTTCTAACTATTGTTTTCCTTCAATATTGAATTGGCTATTTTGCCTCTTTGCCTTCTATATAAACTTTAGAAACACTTTGTTGATATCCACAAAATACCTTGCTAGAATTTTGACTAGGGGTGAGTTTAATCTATAGATCAATATGGGAAGAACTTACATCTTGACAATATTGAGTCTTCTTATCCTTGAACTCCCCATTCAGATATCTCTTTATTTAGTTCCTCTTTGATATCTCTCATCAGAGTTTTATAGTTTCCCCATAGGAACTGTTGGTTTTTAACTAGGGGATTAACTTTATTGAAGTTCACTTTGCTTGTATAATCGTCAGCAGCCTGGTGAAAAGAGACCTACAGTCTCCTTGAGAAGGGTTATGGCTAGTATTTCTAAATGGCTGAGGTTGATGGAAAGCTCTTGCTGTCTGACATGGCTTTTTCACAGCATTAGTCTTTTTTGTTTGGTTGTTTTTTTGGTTTTTTGTTTGTTTGTTTGTTTTTAAGATGGAGTCTTGCCCTGTCACCAGGCTGGAGTGCAGTGGTGCGATCTCAGCTCACTGCAACATTCGCCTCCTTGGTTCAAGTGATTTTCCTGCCTCAGCCTCTTGAGTAGCTAGGACTACAGGTGCACACCATCAAAAATTGATATAGACTTTTGCACATACTTTGAAGACTTTTACCATTATAATCCTTGGCAAGATTTAGGAGAAAATATAATTTTAAATGTTCCAGATCATGATACAGAGGGAATATCCTACCTCTCTTGTTTCAGTCTGACTCTTACTATATTTTACTAAGAGAAACAGTCAGAATTTACCTCTATTTCTGAAATAAAAGACAGCTTTCAATAAGTTCATTTTAGTTATCTTCTGTTTAAAAGTATATCTAATATTATTCTTTCATAAAGCATCTTTTTACACTCCAAATTTCAGCCTGAATTTCCAAGTTTCAATCTTTCATTTGTGTTTTAGAAGAAAATGGTTAAAGAACTAACTCTAAAACTTACTTTGTATATGACATGATACCATGCTTTTTAAATAAATGTAACTATCATTTTCTCTACAGTCACATTTTGTGAGCTATATATCCTATGCCTGTGTTATTTAAGTGATCAGCATATAGTTATTTAGACCTATACTCTCCTTATCAAGATCAGGATTATTAACTTTTTTGTTGTGTTCAATAGGTATTCTCTACTTAAGGTGTTACCTGCTCTAAGAATGCTTAATGGCGATATGCTAAACTCTGATTCAGAAAGACACACTGAAGAACACAATCAAGTGGAATCAGCAGGTTTCCTGGTACTTTGTCAGTCTCAGATTCGAGAATTCAACTTGCTAATAGAAAATTATATAACTAGAAAAGGGTAAGATTGTGATCTTCCCATTGTTGTGTTTAAAATCAATAATGTAATTTATAAATACAATTTTTTAAGTATTCCAATTAACACAAGTATACTTTTTTGGATTAGAACAGTGTGTTTAAGGGATATTCTACTTTTGAAAAACTTCGGGCATCATGTTTTCTTGAAATATATTAATATGTATTTTGAACATAATTTCAAATATTTAAATGCTACAATATTTGATAAAGTAAATGAAAGCATGTGGATATCATCAAGACAAGAAGCAAAAATTCAATTATTCACTCATAATTTTATTCAGCAATAATTGTGGGCAAGACTATTTATACCCAATTAATTCACAAATTAACGTAAGAGAAAATTGGGTAAACAGCCAGAATAGAGTGAGGCAAGTTTTATAACACACATTAATTATATATTAAAATACCATACATATACTTAGGTATTAAGGTAGTATGGGAGCATAGTTGAGAAAAGCAGTCAGTACTTGCATCCATTTACAGGACAGAAGTTGACAGTAATCAGAATCAAAATTTGAAGAAAACTTCCTATTCCCCACCACAAATTCTGAATGCATTGTAATTATCTTTCTATAACTGTATTTTTAAATTTGCATTGTGTCCGAAAATGTAAATTATAAAGGAAAATGATTCCTTATTGTTTCACTTACAATGACTCTCCATTGTATCTGGAAAAATAACATGCACTTCCAAATGTCTTAACTTTCGTACTAAATTATATTCTTAAACTATTGCTATTGATACTTTTATACATGCTTGTCCTATGTAAAAGTTGGTTTTCTGCTTAAATATTTTTGAACATAGTCTATTCAGATTAAAAACAAGACTTACATTGTTAAAAATAGTTTCAATTGTTATAAGTAATGTTTAATGTAACAAATGCTAAGATTTTTTACATTTGTCTTTATGCAAATCTAAAATAATATTTACTTGTATTTGTGTGGTAACATACAATTTTGTATGTAAAGGTGACCCTTGACATTGCCTTGAAATCTAAATTTCAACATGAGATTTTAAATGTAGTCCTTTGGACTATTTATTTCATTGCAACTTAAGTTTTATTTTAGCATTGAAAATGGAAAGACTATATGAAGAAAAAAAATTCTTATTTTATAATATGTAAAATAGGCTATATTTTATGTTTAACACATAAGTGGTGGTGAGTGCAATAAGCAATTATAAACATTTGATATCCTAATATCAAAAGTTTTTTTGCATTATTCACCAACAAAATGAATGAAATACAAAATATAAAACATATATTAGATGAGCCTATGCCAATGTCTAAATTACTTTTGTGAATGTAGGAACTATCAAATCGTCTGTACATTTTTAGAAATAATTGTAACTTTCATTTTATTTGATGTGATTGACATTTTATTTTTTATATACTGTATTTTCTCAGAGAAAAATTAAGGCAACTTATGGCAATATATTAAATATAGCCAGAAAATGTAAGTTAGAAATAAGCAAATTTTTTAAAACATAAAACAAAAATAAAAGAAGATAAAATGTAGCCAAGAATAAGGCTCACACAAATGCAAAGTCCTTTACATTTGTTATTGTGAACTTCAAATCTGGCCAACATTAAAACTTGATTAATTATACAAGTTATAAAATTCAAAACCTAGAAATCCAATAATTATTCAAGAGAATCTTAGCCATTTATGTCTTAAAGTACTTGAATTTTCTTTGCAATGGATTATTATTTTTCCAAAGATAAATGGGAATAAAAACTTTCCCAAAATATAAGTTCTTTGTTTAAAAGTCCAATACAAATATTTTGCATGGCAAAAGTCAATGTAGAAAGCACTTTAAACTTTATTTCATAAATAACTTCTCCAAATTTAGTCAGCCATGATTTCTCATGTTTATGGTAGTAAAAGCATGAATTTTTCTCATTCATTTGTACCAAAAATACCTAGAATAAAAATGGTCCTGAAATTTCCAGACATTTTGTCTGGACTGATGGATCTAAATTAACTAAACAAATGTTTTCAAATTTTATTATAATTGAGATCAATTTTTATATAAACAACTAGAAATACTCTATAGTGAATGTTGTAGTGAAGTTTAATATTCATTTGAGGCCATACAGCAAAATTTTCAAAACCTGTACAAGTTTTAATATTTGCTGATATAATTCTTAGTAAATGTCCTCATCATTTATTTGTTCAGGGAAGCATTTACTTTGGATACTGCAGAAAATCTCTGTCATTATTTTAAAAGATTGATGATACTTAGTACTGAATACCGACATGCACACGAACGTGGGGATGTAAGTATCACCAATAAAGATGAATCAGAAGCCCAGAAAAGTCATTTGGCCCCTACAAACAGTGACAGCACACTGCAAAATGGAGTCTTCTACTCTTGTGCACATGAACATAATCCATACTCATCAGATATTCCTGAGAAATGGATGGACTCTGGCTCCAACCACTCCCCATTAAGCAACTTCTCCACATGTGAAGATATGGAAGGAAGACATCAGGAAAAATTAGTGTGTCAGAAGAGAGAAGACAGCAAGGCAAGCAGTATTCTCACTAAAATAATCCCATTTAAGGATGTAGTAATGACAAATTCTCTGCTGAGGAAACACCAAAATATTGAGCCTAGTGAAAAAATGTAAGATATATAAATAATTTTTCTTTTATAGATATATATTTACCACTTTGGATGGATGGTGTTAGTCAGTGGTATCAAATAATTTGTTGAAGGATTTAAATTACTATCATATTTTGTACTGATTCCATTAATTATATTTTCATGTGATCCACAAATCATTAATTACAGAGCAGATTAATTTGATTAAATTCTGGTTTAATTTCCATTAGTATTTAAATAAGTAAATGTGAATTTTTTTCACCTTCTAATTCCTAAATCATGTATTTTAAGGAGGAATAAAATACCACACTCTAAAAATAATAACAACGTTTTCTAAGTAATCAAGTAATTTCTTTTTTTAGAAAAATATAACTTTGCACGTGGCACTTATTTGCTCATTGATTTAGTAAACATTTAATGAGCATCTTCACAAGTATTTGAATGTATGTGCTATTATTTTTGGCATTAATGGATCTATAAGGTAGGGCAATATTCTCTGTGATTAATCAAGTATACCCCTTATAACCATTAAATAATTCGAGTAAGTTAATGGCTAGTTGTTTGTTGAACCAGCAAAGATTAGCTTACTTTGGCCTGTCAGTTTATCCTTGTTCTTTTTACTTGTGGCCTCAGAGTCAAGCTAAAAAAAGAAAAATTGCACAGATTTAGCTTCTCCTATGTATGACTGGTGCTGAGCAGGGCATAT
The DNA here is from genome assembly GCA_963574635.1 of Cheracebus regulus. NCBI lineage: Eukaryota > Metazoa > Chordata > Mammalia > Primates > Pitheciidae > Cheracebus > Cheracebus regulus. Next base: position 6,528 of record CAUYQU010094824.1, on the reverse strand, counting down.
GTCAGAATATCACAGTAGCTAGCTAATCTTGCTTTTCCCACTCTTCCATTTTTTAAAAGTTATCAGGGGAAAGAGTAATATTTTTTTCCTGAGAGCTAGGTTAATTAATTTGATATGCTGAAACTAACTTATATTTCCTAATGTAAATTTTTAGTATTTATCAAAAGTGACTTTAATATTTTCTGATTTATGTTTTATTAATTTAATTGATTGCCTTTGCCCCAAACACTTCAAATGTTGCCTATTGAAATTTCTTATAAACAATACTTTGAACTACTTAATCCTAAATAAAATAGCCAAATGATGATAATAAGTAAGGATGAAGAACTGAAAATATAGATAAATTAAAGATCCAAAGAATAAAGGGGAAAAAAATGTATACCCACTTGCTGAATCTTAACATTCAGTGATTCAGGAGTTTCACTGTCAATTGAGGTGTTAAGAGTTTCCTAATTATTTACATGTGCTCTTATTCCAATGACACTTTTGACATTATCATTTTTGCCAAAATGGTGATGATGATGATGTTTTTCTCAAACTGGAGTGCTTCCTACATTTAGGAAACCGTAAAGTCAGCTTCTTTCCCTGCTTTCAATGTAGTGAAAAGTGGTCCATGATAGTGTCACTGAAGAAAATACCCCGCATCTACATTTTCTTTTTGTTTTCCCTGGGGAATTTTGATGATATTAGGCTGAAGAATTCATGCAATCAATGACTTTACAAGAAATTCACAATTACAGTCAGTGAAACTGTATATGTCTATAAAGAAATACAAGATACTATCTCAGATTTGATGTGTTTTCCCATAAGCCTTTTAATTTTTATTAGTCACATATTGCAAATGTGTTTTCTGACTCTTTTCTTTGTCACTCAAAATGCCCATTAAAATGCTTTGAAATCCCCTAATCCGTTTTTGTTCAAAAAATGAAGTAATGAATGAATTATTAAATGAATAAATATGAATTATATCTATACCAAAATTTACAAAGTTCTGCTTACCATAGGAGGAAGAGGAAATGATTTTTGGGATATGAATATTTTTTCAAAGTATTGGACATTCAAGTAGTTTATCTTAGACCATATATTTTAGCCATTAACTTCAATATTCTACCCATAGTAAAACAGATTGAAGCCTTCTACTGACTTTACATAAAATGGTGATGATGACAATAACAATGATGATGATAGTAATATGGTTGATAAGGCCAAACAGCAATAGAAAATGGCTTTATAATTCCTTTCTAACTTCCCGGAAATGTATTACTATGAGAAAAAAAATGTGTGGTCATGTCTAGCAGTTTATGACTTCATTCCACTTTGCCTTAAACTAAATTGTATGAGGAATGAAGAAATTTCATTGGATTTGGCAATTATAAAATTATTGAAAATGATTTCAAGGGAACATTGGAAAATGAAGATAGGCCAAGAACTACTCCTCTTTTTAAGCCAAAGTCAGGAATTTGAAAAGAGATTAAGACAGAATAGTCAGGACTTTGATGACATTCTTTACATTGATAATATTTCTATAATAATCTACGTTGGTGGAAAAACACATTTCCGATTAGTAAAAGTTAAATTACTAAATGCACTGAGAATATACTTTTATAATCAATGTACATTTCAATTTGAATTTTGCTAATGTTGCTGGGCAACATAGGGGGACATGGAAAACACATAGCACTCATTCATTCAGTGCCTGAAATTGGCAAATAGATGTGGACCTGAAAATTTTAAGTATTTACTACTGAGTCTCTAAGAGTGTAATTTAACTATTTGTGTGTGAGCAGAGAAGAAAGTGAAGCTCTTAAGCACCCGATAGGGTGCTTTCTCTTAGAGTAAAGGAAGCCTCCTTCCTCTTACACTCCAAGATTACTTCTCCACAATGAATAGAATTTTACCCTCTCTTACCAAGTCAACATTAGCTCCTATATTTGTCCTCTCTCTTCTGCCTCATCACTTTTTCCCCTTGTCTCTGGACAAATATCCCCAGAATGGTACAAAAACTCTATAAGTCTCCTTCCTTAAAATAAACAAATGAAAATCCCTTTTACTCACATACCCAACTACTGGCCCATTTCTTTTCTTCAGATTAGAAGATTTTCTTACCATTTTTACTTCTCTGACAAGATAAAAGAAGTGGTCTTATTTTTAAATAATACTTTATATGTTCTTTGTTTAAAATATTGCTCATGAGGATCTTTTATCTACAACTGTGTATTTACAGATAATTTAAAATGTGTTTTGTTTTGTTTTTTTCTCCTCCTACTAGTATGGCAGCTGTGGTAATCCAGTCATACTGGCGTGGTTACCTCATCCGCAGACAGATTCATTTCTCCACAAGGCTGCATACTGCTGCAACAGAAAGCCTGCTAAATTCTTCCATCAAGAATCAGACTATTTTAAAGAAAGAAAAAAGAGAAAATATTGTGAATATCCAAAAACAGAGGGAGAAGGCTGCTATTCTTATTCAGGTTAACTTCAATCTTTAGTAACATAGTCACAAAAGATATATTAGTCATCTTTCATGGTTTATTCTGTATGAAAAATAACCTCCAAATCTCAGTGATTACAGATATGTAGATTTCTTTCTTTTTTTCTTCTTATTGTACTTTAGGTTCTAGGGTACATGTGCAGATCATGCAGGATTGTTGCATAGGTACATACATGGCAAGGTGGTTTGCTGCCTCCATCTCCCCATCACCTATATCTGACATTTCTCCCCATCTTATCTCTCCCCAAATGCCCCACCTTCCTCTGTCCTTCCCCAAACCCCCTCAACAGACCCCAGTGTGTGATGCTTCCCTCCCTGTGTTCATGTGTTCTCATTGTTCAACTCCTGCATATGAGTGAGAACATGTGGTGTTTGATTTTATTCTTGTGTCAGTTTGCTGAGAATTATGGTTTCCAGATTCATCCATATCCCTACAAAGGACACGAACTCATTGTTTTTTTATGGCTGCATAGTATTCCATGGTGTATATGTGCCACATTTTCCTTGTCCAGTCTATCATTGATGGGCATTTGGGTTGGTTCCACGTCTTTGCTATTGTAAACAGTGCCACAATGAACATACATGTTCATGTGTCTTTATAATAGAATGATTTATAATCCTTTGGGTACGTAACCAGTAAGGAGATTGCTGGGTCAAATGGAACTGCTATTTCTAGATGCTTGAGGAATTGCCACACTGTCTTCTTCCACACTGGTTGGACTAATTTACACTCCCACCAACAGTTTTAAAGTATTTCTGTTTCTCCATATCCTCTCCAGCATCTGTTGTCTCCAGATTTTTTAATGATCGCCATTCTAACTGGCATGAGGTGGTATCTCAATGTGGTTTTGATTTGCATTTCTCTAATGACCAGTGATGATGAGCATTTTTTTATATGTTTGTTGGCCTCATATATGTCTTCTTTTGCAAAGTGTCTGTCCATGTCCTCTACCCACTTTTGAATGGATTTGTTTGTTTTTTTTTCTTGTAAATCTGTTTTAGTTCTTTGTAGATTCTGGATATTAGCCCTTTGTCAAATGAGTAGATTACAAATTTTTTTCCCATTCTGTTGGTTACTGGTTCACTCTCATTATTGTTTCTTTTGCTGTATAGAAGCTCTGGAGTTTAATTAGATCCCATTTGTTTATTTTGGCTTTTGTTGCCATTGCTTTTGTTGTTATAGTCATGAAGTCCTTGCCTATGCCTATGTCCTGAATTGTTTTGCCTAGGTTTTTTTCTAGGGTTTTTATGGTGTTAGGTCTTATGTTTAAGTGTTTAATCCATCTGGAGTTAATTTTAGTGTAAGGTGTCAGGAAGGGGTCCATTTTTCTGCTTTCTGCACATGGCTAGCCAGTTTTCCCAACACCATTTATTAAACAGGGAATTCTTTCCTCATTGCTTGTTTTTGTCAAATTTGTCAAAGATCAGATGGTTGTAGGCATGTGGCATTACCTGTGAGGCCTCTGTTCTGTTCCATTGGTCTATATCTCTGTTTTGGTACCAGTACCATGCTGTTTTGATTACTGTGGCCTTGTAGTATAGTTTGAAGTCAGGTAGCATGATGCCTCCAGCTTTGTTCTTTTTACTTAGGATTGTCTTGGCTATTCATGCTCTCTTTGGTTCCATATGAAGTTTAAGGTGGTTTTTCCAGTTCTGTGAAGAAGGTCAATGGTAGCTTGATGGGGATAGCATTGAATCTATAAATTACTTTGGGCAGTATGGCCATTTTCACGATATTGATTCTTCCTAACTATGAACGTGGAATGTTTTTCCATCTTTTTGTGTCCTCTCTTATTTCCTTGAGTGGTGGTTTGTAGTTCTCCTTGAAGAGGTCCTTTACATCCTATATTAGTTGTATATCTAGGTATTTTATTCTCTTTATAGCAATTGTGAATGGGAGTTTGCTCTTATTGGCTCTCTATTAGTCTGTTATTGGTGTATAGGAATGCTTGTGATTTCTGCATATTGATTTTGTATCCTGAGACTTTGCTGAAGTTGCTTTTCAGTTTCAAGAGATTTGGGGCTGAGATGATGGGACTGCAGATTGTGTTATCTGCAAATAGAGACAATTGGACTTCTTCTTTTCCTAATTGAATACTCTTTATTTATTTATTTATTTATTTTGCCTTATTGCCCTGACTAGAACTTCTAATACTATACTGAATAGGAATGGTGAGAAAGAGCATCCTTGTTTAGTGTCGTATTTCAAAGGGAATGCTTCAGTTTTTGCCCATTCAGTATGATATTGGCTGTGGGTTTGTCATACATAGCTTTTACTATTTTGAGATACGTTCCATTGATACGTAGTTTATTGAGAGTTTTTAGCATAAAGCACTGTTGAATTTTGTCGAAGGCCTTCTCTGCATCTATTGAGATAATCATGTGGTTTTTGTCTTTGGTTTATGTGGTGGATTACATTTATAGACTTGCGTATGTTGAACCAGCCTTGTGTCCCTGAGATGAAGTCCCTTGATCATGATAGATAAGCTTTTTGATGTGCTGTTGCAATCGGTTTGCCAGTATTTTATTGAAGATTTTTGCATCTATGTTCCTCATGGATATTGGCCTGAAGTTTTCTTTTCTTGTTGAGTCTCTGTTGGGTTTTGGTACCAGAATGATGTTGGTCTCATAAAATGATTTGAGAAGGATTCTCTCTTTTTGTATTGTTTGGAATAGTTTCAGAAAGAGTGGTACCAGCTCCTCTTTGTACATCTGGTAGAATTTGGCTGTGAACCCTTCTGGACCTAGACATTTTTTGGTTGGTAGGCTATTAATTACTCCCTCAACTTCAGCCCTTGTTACTAGTCTATTCAGGGTTTCAACTTCTTCCTGGTTTAGGCTTGGGAGGTTACAAGTGTCCATGAATTTATCCACTTCTTCCAGGTTTACTAGTTTATGTGCATAGAGTTGTTTATAGTAATCTCTGGTGGTAGTTTGTATTTCTGTGGAATAGGTTGTGATATCCCCTGTATTGTTTTTTATTATGTCTATTTGATTCTTCTCTCTTTTCTTTTATTAATCTGGCTAGTTGTCTATTCTGTTGATCTTTTCAAAAAACTACTCCTGGATTTATTGATTTTTTGAAGTTTTTTTTGTTTCTCTATCTCCTTCAGTTCTGTTGTGATCTTAGTTATTTCTTGTCTTCTGCTCGGTTTTGAGTTTTTTTGATCTTGCTCCTCTAGCTCTTTCAATTTTGACAATAGATGTCATCACTTCTCATGTGGGCATTTATTGCTATAAATTTCCCTCTAGACACTACTTTAAATGTGTCCCAGAGATTCTGGTATTTTGTGTCTTTGTTCTCATTGGTTTTGAAGAACATCTTTATTTCTGCCTTCATTTTATTGTTTATCCAATTGACATTCAGGAACCAGTTTTTCAGTTTCCATAAAGTTGTGTGGTTCGGAGTTAGTTTCTTAATCCTGAGTTCTAATTTGATTGCACTGTGGTCTGAGAGACTGTTTGCTATGATTTTCATTCTTTTACATTTGCAGAGGAGTGATTTACTTCCAATTATGTGATCAGTTTTAGAGTACATGTGGTGTGGTGCTAAGAATGTATATTCTGTGGATTTGGGGTGGAGAGTTCTATAGATGTCTATTAGGTCTGCTTGATCCAGATCTGAGTTCAAGTGCTGGATGTCCTTGTTAATTTTCTGTCTCATTGATCTGTCTAATATTGACAGTAGAGTGTTAAAGTCTCCCACTATTATTGTGTGGGAGTCAAAGTCTCTTTATAGGTCGTTAAGAACTTACTTTATGTATCTGGGTGCTCCTGTATGGGGTCAGTATATATTTAGGATTGTTAGCTCTTCCTGTTGCATTGATCCTTTTACCATTATGTAATGCCCTTTTTTGTCTCTTTTGATCTTTGTTGGTTTAAAGTCCATTTTATCAGAGACTAGGATTGTATCCCCTGCTTTTTTTTTTTTTTTTTTTTTTTTTTTTTTTTTTTTGGTAACGATTTGATGGGTCAAAGATCCACCAAACGAGTATTTGTGTGGGTTGTGGGTCATTGGGTGGGGCGTGGGGTTGCGG
>CAUYQU010094822.1:0-29030 GCA_963574635.1 Cheracebus regulus | reverse complement strand
TGGGGCTCCTCCACTGGGAATGTCCTGGTCCGTGGGCAGCGAAAATTTATTGGTAAGTGTGGCGTCCACTGGCTCTTTGCGCTTTTACTGGGAGCTGCAATCCTGAGCTGCTAGTGATCGGCCATCTTGGATCTCTCTCTCCAAAAAAAAGTAAAGGAATTTGTCCTTTACTAACTCCATTGATGAGTAAAAGCAGTTTACCCAAAATTTTAGAAAGAATGGAGAACAGAAAAGAAATTCTATAGACATATGAGAGAATGATCCTAAGGACATTTACTTTGCCTGTGAATAAGTAACTTTTAAGAATCCTATATCTTCTCTCTGTGGTTTTAGGTGCCTTGGTTGTCAGGTAAACATATCCTTCAAATGAAGATTAAGGTACCATTGCTGAGAGTATATCTTTCATGGTACTGTGGTTTTGAAAGACTTACTTTTGCTCAGTAAGAGAGTTGCATAAGCATTCGTTAGGGAAGAGATTTTAACTGCAAAAGATAAGAATGGTATTAACCCAGTGTAGCATATCTTTTTTTTTTTTAACACAAGAAACACACGTTAACATATTAATTCTTAGATTTATATAACTCTTTCAAGTGAAACTTCAACTTTTCAAGATACACATTACCCATGGAAGATGTGACATGGCTACAAATGAATGAATACAAGAACAGATCATTAGTCCATCTGTTTTTGTCGAAGAGAGCTTTTAAATTGCATAGGATAGTTCAATGAAGGTGATGGAAGCCTCTTTCCAGAATAAAAAGCAGCACTTCTCATTAATATTTCATAAGTGATTTAAGCCATCAGAACTCTGAGTGAAGGACACATAGGTAGTAATGAAAGTTTAATTTTTAATCCCAGAGAATGGAAGTTGTAGGCTGAAAAATAAATTCAGAAGCTTATAGGATGTTAAGGTAAAGGCTTGAGGTAGGATTCGAAGGGAAATGAGTAGAATTGTTCGCCTGCCAAATCTCCTTGACCAGTCCCAAATTACCTGCCTCCTCTCCCTGAAGACACTGAGGAATTGGAAAGGGAGCTCTGCAGGAGAGGCTGATAAGGGGCCGGGAGAGTGATGTGCCTTCTGGAGAAAGGGAAGGGCTTCCAGGAGCTTGTTCTTTCTTAGATGTGGAAAGCAAATACAAACAGAAAAGTTGAAAAATATAATCCATAAAACAAGAAGGAGTAATTTACATTAAATTTAATTTCTGAAATCTAGGAAATATATCTGTTTTACAAGTGGCATTGAACCTCAAATTTATCATATTTTAGACCTCTATGACAATCTCAGTAAGTTAACAAGGCAGAAATTGCACATCTCTTTACAATATAAACCAAAATTATTGATAAACGTTTTAAAATACCCAAGTGCTTGGAAACCTGTGAACTCTCTCCAAAATAATCATTGAATTGAAAAAGAAAGAAAAAATGAAAGACAGTATAGAAAATAACAAACAAGAAATGCTGTGTATCAAAACCTGTGAGATGTGGTGAAACTCAACTCCCTGGTAAAACCTTTAAGATTTAAAAGAAGGCAACCAAAGTCACTGGGAAAATAGGAGAGCAGAAGCTGAGGCATGAGGGTCTGTCGTCCGTCTGAATCTTTTCTTTCACCACCTTCCCCTCCCTGCTTCTTTCTACCTCCCCCTCCACCCCACTCCTGCTTAGCCCTAAGTAGCACTACCACATTTCCTGCTTGTCTTTAGATGAATTCAAATTCACAAAGGAACTCCTTTTATGACTTCTTAGGCATCGAAGTGATTCAGCTATGACCTTGGGATTGGGTGGGGGAGAGCCAGGACTTGTGGTCTGCATGAGGCACTTGCTTCCCTCAAGTGGACCTGCTGCTCAGAGTCTCATGGCTGCCATTCACAGAATACAGACCTAAATGTCAGAAAAAGAATAAGGGCTGGAGCTGAATGTAGCCACGGCAAGCAAACACACCACAGAGGCTGAATAGTATTGTGTTTTTCAGTATTGAAATTAATAGTATTGAAATTAATTATAGGTCAGAAAAGCATCTTTCTAGGGAGGGTAGGATAAAGGGAAAAGGGGGAGAGGCTCAAGAATTTGCATTCTTGATCATATTGGATTTAGGGTCTTGACAGAGACGAGGAAGATTTAGTTGGACTCTGAGCTCTGTGGTTGTCAGCCCAGGTTTTCCACAATTGCTGTGCCATCCTGATGCTTTTTGGTGAAGGAAGAAGATACACCATTTCTCTAGTGAAATAATTCTGTAGGTTGGAGTAGTGGGAGCCTGGAAAAAGACTGAGAGATGATAGAACACCTAATTTGGAGTTGTGAGAGCTTGTATAGAATACATTTTTGCTGTGTTTGAAGGATTTGCATGCTCATGTAGAAACTTCAAACCCATTGAACAAGCGTGATATAGAGCAGTGAGCAGAAATAAGAGGATATGAATGGACCATTCATCAAGAACACGACAAATTCCTAGGCCAAATGGAGGGTATGGCCAGTAATTTTCTGATATAAGATGGAAACAATATTGCATGGAAACATGATAAAAACACTTCAGCTTTCTGTGTTACTAAAGGCAAGATAGCTGTAAGTCAGTTTCCTGATGTGTAATAGGGATAGTAATAGTACTTTCCTAAAAGGGACTAAAAGAGACAATTCCTTCATTTATCTGTTCATTCTCTAAATATTTATCAAACCACTTAGGTGCCAGTCACCGTGCTAGGGAATGGGTATATAAAATAGATATGAAATAAGTAAACACACACCACATAATTTCAAGGGGGGAAAGGCATGAGCAGGAAAGAAACAATACTGTGAGAGGAAAGAACAGGGCTGCTGACTTCAGTGGGGCAGTCTGAGATTGTATCTCAAGGCTCTTTGCATTGCTAACTCCTCATCTGCAGGCCCTGTTTGTGGGATCTGCAGACAAGGAGTTAGCAATGCAAAGGGCTGAGAGAAGGAGGACTCCAGGTAGAGGTGTTAACCCAGCCCTAGAGACCGAAGTCAGAAAAAATGAACTAAAATAATTGAAAACAGACCAGGGTGGCTGGAATCACACAGGGATGGAAGAGAGAAATGTGAGTTAAGCAAGAGCTAGACCCTGAAGGACTTTGTAGGCTGAGATAAAGAGCCTGGGTTATATTCTATATGCAAGAATGAACAATTAAATTGTTCCTTTTACAGTGCCTGTCACATAATGAATATTCACTAAAGTTAATGTGATGATGGATAATGATGATGATAATGATGATGATGGGGAGGAGAAGCGTGTAGGAGGAGGTCACCTACTGGAGTTTCCAATAATGAAGGAAGGCACTTCTAGGTAAAACTGATTCATGTGTTCTTGATTTTAGAATATCAGATTTTAAAAGATCAGATAAAGGATAAATTTATTAATAGAGATGTTAGAAGGGGCATTGTTTAACAAGGCATGAAAAGGTTTAAAATATCAACTATAAAACCATGAAACATACTAATAAAGAACACAGGATAATAACCGAAGTAAATGATTTTGAGATTCTAAGTGGGTTCTCTCATCTCTTATCCTCCTCACCCCCTTATTCTCTTACGGAGTCAGGGCCACATTCCTCTCCTGCTCACCCAGATTAGCCCAAGGCTCCTTTGTAAGATCCAGTCTTTACTTAGCTAAGATGTATGTCAGCCTGATGCTCACTTCACAGGAAGCCACATGTTAAACACTACCATATGGTATAGGTCTGTTTTCAGCTTTCAGATGGACCAAGCCTAAGTGCCAGCATATTTGGTTGGCTTTGAATTACAATTTACTACTTCTTATTTTAGAAATTATAGTATAAAAACAAATCTGGATTCATAGCAGAGGAAGATAAATGAGCATGCGTATTAAGACATGGCTTTGGGACCTGACTCATTCCAGATGTTAAAGCTCACCACTCACTGGGCTTAAGAGACCACATTTAAAATTTCATGTAAACGGTGTTTCTCAGCCTGGTAAATTTTAGTGCTCTCTACAGAAAATAATTTCTTTATAAAAACTCATTTTTTTTTATGAGTAGTTTCTCCTCAGGAACTAGTTTAATCTGATGAATGTAAAAATCAAAAGCCATTTGGAATACGCTGTGCTAACCATCCTGGGGCCTGAAACATTCGATATTTGCTGGACGAATAAGGCAATCCACAAGAAATCTGAACCTGGCCCACGAAACACTACAATGTTGAACTGGTCCTTATGGTTTCTTTGCACATAAGATTCTCTAAAAAGAATGAATTCATTGTGACTCTTCTGCAAGTGATCATGGCATGGCTTCACCTGACTTAGAAAATTCCGTTTTTCTGCACAAACCAGGTTCAGGTATTAGTCAGCTTTCTCTAGGTTATGCTGAGGTAACAAACAATTAGTGACAACAACCAGAAAAATGAGAAACAATAACACAAAACATCTGTCACTTTCAACAACATAGGTTTATTCCTTGCTCATGTTAGCACATTAGTTTTGGATCCATTGCAGTTCTGTTTCCTATGTCTCCACCTCCCTAGGACCCAGGCTCTAGATCTCGTGAGGGGGAAAAGTAAAAGATGGCTGAGTTACGCAGTGACTTCCAAAGCATCTGCTTGGAAACTGGTGTATCACTTTTGCTCACATTCTGTTGGGCAAAGCAAGTCCTATGGCTAAGCCCACAGTCAATGGGAAGAATATGTGTTGAGTCTCCCTATGGCGGTATTGCAGGTCACATGGCAAAAAACATAGATAGTCAATCCTTTTATAGGAAAGGAAGTGAATAACTGTAAAATAATGCCTTCCATCCCAGTTCATGAGCACAAAGGAAAGAGATTTCTTTTTTTTTTGGTGGGAGTGCAAATTTGTCAAGTCCTAGATTATTGGATGCAAGATGTGCTGCAAAGGTATTTAGGGTAACTTTAGAATATTTGATGAATTTTATTCTGGTATCTCTTTCAAAGGAGTCGTATTCGTAGTTAAAGTACTGCCACGTCTGGGATCCAGGGAGCGTACAGGCTTTCAGAATTAATAAGGTTTCATTTCCACAGAGAGGGAGAAAAGCAGAGCCAAAATCAATTGCACCTTCTAGGTTCAAGGCCCTTGAGCCCTATAAGTTCCTCTTAAAACACTTGGACTACAGCTGCCTTTCTCCTTGCTAAGTTCCTTGAATTTCATTAGCCGTGGCCCAGGGGAACGGCCCACTTTAGCTTGCAGCGATGCTATTTGGCTGTTTTTTCCCCTTCTTGTCATCTTCTAATGGGCAAAGACTACAATCTTCGAAGAAGCAAATAGAACCCTGGAGGATTAGAGAGCAGGAAGATGACTTACTCTGTGGTTCATGCTTTCTAGTTTTCAAGAACTGCATTATGTGCGTATCTCTAACAAAAATGGAACCATTACAATGCACCTTAAAATTAATGAATCAACAAGAATTTGTCAAATACCTATTGCAAAGCTTTTTTTTTTTTTTTTAATGAGATGCTGAAGGGCAAACAGAAATTTTCCCTTCCCTCGGAGACTTGTTGTTTGGATAGAGAGAAATTTAGCATAGCTTTACTACAATATGTGAAATTTGTGTTATAGGTGTTGTAAGAGCTCAGAGAAAGGAACTAGTATGAGCCTGAGTCAGTGGAGAGGCATGTGATTTTTCATGTCTGTGTCAGACTCTATCATATGGTTGAATCATTATTTAATCACTCCACTATTATTAGGCCTTTAGAATGGTTGCAATTCTTATTATTTTACAGCAAACTTTGAGTGGATCTGTGTGTGTCTTTGCCTGCATCTTGAATATCCTCGTGATACAGAATTAGAAGTGAAATATCCTTAATACTTATTGTAAGGTTATTTTCCAGAACTTTATACTTCCAGCCGTTACGGATGAGAGTAACTATGTTACCATATTCCTACCAACTTTGAATAGCATCCTTTAAAAATCTTTCTTCCTTTACTGACCAGGAGCAGTGGTTCACACCTGTAGTCTCAGCACTTTGGGAGGCCGAGGCAGGCAGATCAAGACCAGCCTGGAGTTCAAGACCAACTTGGCCAATGTAGTAAAACCCCTTCTCTACTAAAAATAGAAAAAATTGGCTCAGTGTGGTGGTATGCCCCTGTAGTCTCAGCTACTTGGGAGGCTAAGGCAGGAGAATTGTTTGAATCTGGGAGGCGGAGGTTGCTGTTAGCCGAGATAATGCTGTTGTACTCCAGCCTAGGTAACAGAGTGATACTTCATCTCAAAAATAAAAGAAAAATCTTCTCTTTACTGCCTGTTCGCCTTGGCCTGTATAACTCTGACTCAACCTTCAAGTCTCAGCTTAAAGGTTATTTCCACTGAGTTTCCCATAATGGCCTGGGTGAGCTCAGAGTCTTTGGTTAACCCAGTGGTTCTCTATATTTTAAGACTTTTTTATATCACCCCTTGATTATTCAGAAATGAAATTCATTGATATTACCCCACTAGACACATTATATTTAAAAATATGTAAACTTATAAGAATAACATTAGGGAAAAATAAAAGTAAAGTAACAATAAAATCACGTTTCCCTATCTGAAAAGCTGGGCAAGCTGTACTTAGACAACATAAAGTAGTCAGTTGTTTGGACCATAAATTGCTGTGAATATGACAGTACAAATGCTGGCTACACAGTTATATGGGTTGGTGACTAATTTTTCAGAAATAGTGACCAACTCTTGACAGAGTTCCAGGAGGAAGAAAAGAAAAAGGCTTCTTCAATTTACACTCTACTTGTAATCCTGGAAAATTCATAAGCATTAAAATTACGCAAAAATACTTTGTGCTTAATATGTCAAATAGAGTGAGATTTTACACCCAACAGTGGAACTTTCGCTTATGTGAATATCACACAGGCTCAGGAGAATTCCTGTTGTGTGTGATTCTCACATTTCAGGCTGCCCAGTGTTGTTGGTTCTTTGCTACTTATTAAATGCCAGGAATGCCCCACCATTGCTGTGATAATAATTAACACAAAACACAAAACACTCTCAGAAATTTCCCAAATGCTCAATTGTGGTCCCTACTGAGAATCATTGCTCAGGTAATAATGAAGCATCCTGCGCTCCCCCAGACCCATACTCATCATGCTTTTCAAAAATGTTCTTGCCTATTGTAAGTTTCTTGTGAGCCGTGACTGTTTCACGGTGCTGTCACTAGCGCAGGTCCTGACATTTATTCATGCCTTGATAATGTTAATGAAGTGAATGAATTAATATTTCAATGGCTGGATCCTTCAGAATAATTTTACTGAACAGTGGGTATGTATATCCATTGAATAATTCCTGCTCATAGTAACCAGCCTTCAGCGTTTCAGCTCTAAAAATGCCCAGAATAACAACAGCTATCCTTAGTCAACATTTTATATTACCAAACATTTGGCTAAGGAATTCACAGTGTTGTTTCATCTGTTTGCTTCAACAACCATGTGAGCTTAGATATAGTAACTTGCTCAAGGTTATTAAGTGAGGTGGTTTGTAAGTGATAGAGGTAGGTTTTGAACCCAAGTCCGTAGACTGTGTTCATGGGCACTATACTGTAGGAGCTGGCTATTGATTTAAAACCAGTTGTCTATTATATGAAGGAAATTTTCTTTTTCTTCGAATAAAACAGGAATGCTAACAATGTTTTTTGAATTTATGGAGCTATCATATGGTTTATCTTATTTGATCTACTGAGGAAGTTTATTTATAGTTTATACTTTCTTTTTTTTAAGACAAAGTTTCACTCTCGTTACCCAGGCTCGAGTGCATTGGCGCTATCTCGGCTCACTGCAACCTCTGCCCCTCGGGTTCAGGCGATTCTCCTGCCTCAGCCCCCTGAGTAGCTGGGATTATAGGCCTGTGCCACCACAACTGGCTAATTTTGTATTTTTAGTAGAGATGAGGTTTTGCCATGTTGGCCAGGGTGGTCTCAAACTCCTGACCTCAGGTGATCCACCTTCCTCGGCCTCCCAAAGTGCTAGGATTACAGGCATGAGCCACCACGCCCAGTCTGTAGCTTATAATTTCTAACCTTCCTTTCACGATTATTTTAAAAATATTTGATCTGGTATATAAACTGGCAATGGACTGTGAATTTATTTTTCTAGAACTGTGTTTAGGATTTGTGTGTCTCTATTAATAGGTGCCTTCAGTCTATAGTTTTTATTTCTATAATCTATGATAGGATTTGGTAACAGGGTTCTGACAAAAATTAGTTGGGAATTATTCTGTGTTTGAGGATGGCTTAGAATAAATTATACATAGGAATTATCTCTTCCTTAAATGTTTAAAAGAACGTACCAAGTAGAAGTACAGCATCTTGTGGGATTTTTTTCCATTTTGGGGGCTGAGGGTGTGATGGGAGTAATTATTTGATAATGTTTTCAATTTTATTCATGACTTATGTCTTTTCAAATCTTATTTTTCTTCTCCTTCAGATAATTTTAGTGTTACATTTTTTCTGAAAATAACCTGTTTAAAACAGTCAAAATTATTAGCATAGTGTTATACATAGATTTCATGTTTAAAAAAATTTTAGTATTGATGTCTTTGTCATTTTTAATTTTGTATATTTGTGCTTATTTTTTGTTTTCTTGACTTGCTAGAAATTTTCTTTTATATCTCCACCTGTAACCTTTCTCAAAAACACAGTTCTTGAATGTATTTATGAATTC
Source organism: Cheracebus regulus (assembly GCA_963574635.1). Taxonomy (NCBI): domain Eukaryota; kingdom Metazoa; phylum Chordata; class Mammalia; order Primates; family Pitheciidae; genus Cheracebus; species Cheracebus regulus. The sequence continues at coordinate 20,410 of CAUYQU010094822.1, read as the reverse complement.
CATATTCTTTTGTATTTCATTTATTAAGTTTTGCTCTTATTTTTACTGTATTCTTCCTCATTTTAAGGCTTTTTTCTAACTTAAAAAAACTGTATATAGAGATGGGCCTCACTATGTTGTCCAAGCTATCTCCAGTTCCTAGTCTCAAGGGATCCTCCCACCGTGGGCTCCCAAAGTGCTGAGATAAAAGATGTGAGCCATCATGCCTGGCCTTTTTTTCCTAATTTTTAAAGTTGATTCCTTAAATTCTTTTACTTTCTCTGTCTTCCATCTACTTTTCTGTTTTTCTTTTTTTCTTTCAATGACAAAAGTAGTTTAGTCTATAACTTTGTTTGATTGCAGATTTGGCTAATGCATGTGTTTTTTCATATGTGGTATTCTCATTTTTTGTTGTTTTCCAAGTAGTCTACATTGTGAATTTATTTCCTCTCTGACATTATGAAAATTATTAGGAGAACATTGTTTAAATTCTTATGCTTTCGTACTTTATTGGCTTAAGATTTTATCAGTATCTCATGTTACTGCATTGTACTTAAAAATGACCCACTATTTTTGAAAATAATAGAAATATGTAACTCAAAGACGATTATCATTCATTTTGAATCTGCTATTTTCTAATCTCCAGGTATTGCCACCATTGCCAACATAAGTTTCTTGATTAGAATTATATCTCTATTTTATTTTTCTCTTTAGGTTCGAGATGGCCGAACATTACTTGGAAAAGTCTGTGGTAATGGAACCGTCTCTCACATTAAATCCATTACAAATAGTGTCTGGATCAGGTTTAAAATAGATGCTTCTGTTGAAAAAGCTAGTTTCAGAGCTGTTTATCAAGTCGGTAAGGAAACATATTTAATTTTTAAATGTCTAATTTGCCTGATTGTAACATTTTAATTCTTTGAAATAATTTAGTCATTTTATGTCCTCAAATGGTAAGTGGAAAATATGCTCATAGAAATATTATATTCGGTTGTCTCCTTAGGCAGCATTAGATTTTACAGTAAAATTGAGATTAAGTTATTAGTATCTGGACAAACACTACTATAATTTTTATGCTTCCAGCTTGTGGGGGTGAATTAACTGGAGAAGGGGTCATTCGCTCACCTTTTTTTCCTAATGTGTATCCTGGAGAAAGAACCTGTAGGTGGACCATCCACCAACCCCAAAGCCAAGTCGTTCTTCTCAACTTCACTGTCTTTGAAATTGGAAGTTCTGGCCACTGTGAAACAGATTATATTGAGGTAAGAGGAAAACATCTTTGAATTTGTATTTGGTTGCATACTATAAAAAATATTATGAGTTGTTGTCTTCAAATCTGTTACAGGAAATCAAAGTAGTTTATGTAGACCAATATGTCTTATGAATATATGTGCAGAAATCCTCAACAACATACTGGTTCAGTGAATCTAGCATAAAAAGAGGATTTATATATCATGACTAAGTGGGATTTATCCCAAGAATTCTAGGTTGATATAAAACCTCAGAATCAATTAATGTAATACATGATACCAATAAAATAAAGAACAAAAACTGCATGATCACCTCAGTAGATGTGAGATCTGGATTTTGCTAGATTTGACAAAATTCAACATCCTTTCATGATAAAACACTCAACCAACTAGGAATAGAAGGCAACTTCCTTAATCTGATAATGGACATTCATTTAAAAACCCACATCTAACATCATATTTAATTATGAAATACTAAAAATGCTTTGCCCCTATGGTCAATAAAAAGGCAAGGACATCTGCTCTCACTACTTCTATTCAGAATTACACTGGAAATTCTAGCTAGAGCAATTAAGTAAGGAGAAGAAATGAAATGCATCCAGAATGGAAGGGAAGGGATTAAACTCTATTCACAGATAACATGACCTTGTATATGGAAAATCATAAGGAATCCACACATGTAAAAAATTATTAGAACTAACTAATGTATTCAATAAGTTGTGGGTTATGAGATCAAAATGGAGAAATCTTTCTTTTTCTATACACCAGCAATGAACAATTTGAAAATGAAATCAAGGAACAATTCCATTTACAATAGTATTAAAAACAATACACATCAAGGAATACAGTTTTAAAAATAAGTGTAAAACTTGTCCTTTGAGACTATAAAATATGTTTGAAGAAAATGTAAAAAGACCTAGATAAATGGAAAGACATTTATTGTTAAGATTGCCATACTCCCTAAAGTGATATAAAGATTCAATTCAATCCCCGTAAAAATCCCAGCTGGCTCTTTGAAAAAGATGCATAATTTGATTGTAAAGTGCATATGAATACACAAGGGAACCAGAATAACCAAAGTATTCTTGAAAAAGCACAAAGTTGAAGGACTCACATTTCCTGATCAAAACTTAGAACAGAGCTACAATAATTAAGAAAATCTTAGAACAGAGCTACAATAATCAAAACAGTATCTTATTGAAGTAAGGATGTAAATATAGATCTATGGAATACAATTGAAAGGCTAGAAGTGAACACATACTTTTATGGCCAATTGATGTATGAAAATGGTGCCAAAGGATATCAATGGAGAAAAATCATTTTTTCAACAAATGGTGCTCAATATCCACATGCAAAATATGGTGCTGGACCCCTTCCTTAAAGCATACGCAAAAATTAACTAAAATTGGATTATAGACCTAAGTGTGGGAGCTAAAACCAGGAAACTCTTAGAAGAAAACACAGGACTAGTCTTTATGCCCTTCGGTTAGACAAAGCCTTCTTAAATATGACACAAAAAGCACAATCAATAAAAGAAAAAAGAAAAATAACTTTCTCAAAATTAAAAACAAATCACTTGATTTTTAAAATGGGCAAAGGAGGCTGAGCACAGTGGCTCACACCTAATACCAGCACTTTAAGGGGTCAAGGTGGGTGGACTGCTTGAGCTCAGGAGTTTGAGACCAGCCTGGGAAACACAGTGAGACCCTATCTCTACAAAAAAATTAAAAAATAGCTGAGTGTGGTGATGCATGCCTGTAGTCTCAGCTACTCAGAAGGCTGAGGTGGGAAGATCATTTGAGCCTGGGAGGTAGAGGCTGTAGTGAGCTATGATTGTGCCACTGCACTCTAGCCTGGGTAACAGAGTGAGACCCTGACTCAAAAAAGCAAACAAAACAAAACAAAACAAAAAACCAAAGGACACACCCATAGGATGACTGTAATAAAAAGAGTCAGATAATGGTTTTGACAAGGATGTGGAGAAATTGGAACCCTTATACCTTCCTGGCGGAGATGTAAAATGGTACAGCCACTTTGAAAAACAGTTGGCAGTTCCTCAAAAAGTTAAACAGAGAGAGTTCATCTGATCCAGCAACTCTACTTTTAGATAGATTCTCAAGGGGAATGAAAATATATGTCCACAGAAAAATTTGTATGTCAATATACCTATAATCCTTTATAATAACATATACAAATAGCAAAATACAATCATTATTTTTAATTTTAAAAGTAGAAACAACTTATGTGTCCATCAGCTGGTAAACAGATAAGTAAAATGTGGTTTATCTTTACAGTGGAATATTATATGACATCAAAAAAGAATAATGTAATGCTCCATGCTATAACATGGATGAACTTTGAAAAATGTTATACAATGTGAAAGAAGCTAGTCACAAAAGACCACATAGTGTATAATTCCGTTATGTTTGAAATGTCCAAAATAGGAAATCTATAGAGACAGAAAGTAGATTAGTGGTTGCCTAGGGCTCCAGTTTCAAGGGGATGGGGAATGACTGCTAAAGGATATGAGTTTTTCGGGGGGTAACTAAAATGTGTTGAAGTTGATTCTGTTCTCAAATTGATTAGTACTCTATTAAAAACATTTCAGAAATAATTATTCTTGAAGCAGTTTTCAAAATTGATATACAACATAATTGAACATGTCTTCTCTAATTATAGATTGGTAGCAGTTCCATTTTGGGTTCTCCTGAAAATAAAAAGTATTGTGATGCAGACATACCTTCATTTATAACATCCGTGTACAATATTCTTTACGTCACATTTGTGAAAAGTTCTTCTACTGAAAACCATGGTTTCATGGCTAAGTTCAGTGCTGAGGATTTGGGTAAGAGATTGTCTCTTTCTCCTGTTTTTTAGGCTTGTATCAGAATAAGTGAATGATAGAAATAAATTATATAAAAATCGTCTATACTGTGAAAGATTTTAAAGTATCCTCAAAGACAAAGAATATATATTTTCTAATAAACATATCAAAATTTAATTATTTATTAAGAGGTAAATGAAGTTATCTTAAGTGGCATGTAAGAAACATTTTTCTTTTTGATTTTTAAAAAGGTTATTATCAAAGAATTTTAATTTGAAATCCAGAAAACTTGGTTACCTGCTGTGGTAATTATAATTTTTATTTCAACAGCATGTGGAGAAATTCTTACAGAATCAACAGGGACCATTCAAAGTCCTGGCCATCCAAATATTTACCCACATGGTATCAACTGTACTTGGCATATATTAGTCCAGCCTAACCACCTGATTCATTTATTGTTCAAAACTTTTCATCTGGAGTTTCATTACAATTGCACAAATGACTACTTGGAAGTTTATGACACTAACTCTGAGACATTCCTTGGAAGGTAAGGTTAATTTTGTTTGTTTGTTTCACAATAAAACTTCACTGATTTCCTGCTTCAGTGAAGAATCTTAAAATCCACCATGTTGTGTTATAAAAACCAGGTGAGATCCTCATGCTTCTTAATGACCATTTTTATATCACTAGTCTGTAGTTTTGTCCCATAGGCATTAAGTTTTGACATCTGTATATATCATGAAATCAAAACCAAAATTAAAATAATGCATATATCCATTACTCACAAAACTTTCTTCCTTTCCATCATAACTTCTTGCTTTTGCTCCTCACCCTCACCCACAGAAAACCATGATTCTACTTCCTATCCCTGTAGATTCATTTGTATATCATCTAAATGGAATTGTACTGTATGTACTGCTTGTTTTTCTGACTTTCCTCAATTAGCATAATTTTTTATTGAGCCTTTTGGATCCAAAGATTTGTAGTTATATCAAATTGGAAATATTTTTGGCCACTGGTTTTTAAAATACTTTTCTTTCTTCCCTTTTTGGAGACTCTTGATTTCAGTATATTAGGCACTTGAAATTGTTCTACAACTCACTTGATACTCTGTTCTTTGATTTCAAGCCTTTATTGTCTGTGTGTTTTACTTTGGAAAGTTTCTATTACTATATATTCAAGTTCACTTATCTTTTCTTCTGCAGTGTCTAATTTGCTATTTATTTTACAAAGTGTATTTTTTGTCTTAGACATTGTAGTTTTCATTTCTTGAAGTTCAATTTGAATCATTTTATATAGAGTCCATGTCTCTACTTTACACATGAAGTTTTTTCTCTGGCTTTAAAAATCGATGAGATATAGTTGTAGCTATTTTCATGACTTTACCTACTAACGCAAACATTTGGATTGTTTCCTGCTATGGTTTTATAGATTGATTTTTCCTCTCTTTATGAGTTATACTTTCCCATTTCTTTTCATGTATGGTGATATTCAGTAGGATACCAGACATTTTCAATTTTATGTTTTTGGCTGCTGGACATTGTCATATTTCTGTATTCTTGAACTTCCTTCTAGAATGCATTTAAGTTACTTGGAAACAGATTGATCCATTTCAGTTTTGCCTTTAAGTTCATGTGTTTCCTGTCTCTGAAGGTTTGTTGTCCTATAGTGCTTGATATCCAGTGTTTTGAGAACCATCATTTTATATTTTTTTGTCCAGAATTTTTGTTGTTTCAGGTGCAAGGTTAAATCTAGCCCCTGTTATTACATTTTTGTTAGAAATGGAAATCTCCTGATATTTTAAAATGTCTTTATCTGGCATTTTATTTTATTTATTTTTCATTTGTGTTTTAAACATCTTTCTTATCCTAATCTTTCATCTTTTTAGCTTTCTTCTTTTGTTTTTTTTGGGAAGGTACTTAACACATCACCACTGTAAAATACAGAACTTTTGCTGACTGGCATAAAGTATAATGATCTTCCTCAAATTTCATATACATGGGCATATGTGGAGGAATTAAAAATATTGATTAGTTCACCTACCTTTATTTTGATCAAGATATTAAATATTGTTTTCACACTGCAATGGTATTATTTACCAGATTTTCTTTATTTTTCTCCTTTAGCAATTATCCATTTTCCATACTCAACATTTCCTCTTTTTTTGGTTTCTATATTTGTTTTCTTTATCATTTCTTTTGGTTAATTTTGCCGAGTGTGTTTTGATTTGAGATTTGTATTTTATTGTCACTTCTTTCTATAGGTATTTCTCTAGATAAAAGCTCATGACATTATGTCTTTTATCACAACTCTCTTTTTAACTTTGATAGAATAGTCTTTCTGAGCTAAATTGCTTTTGTTCAGCAGAAACGTGGCATGGCTGAATCATCACTCCTACCTCTTTATAAGCCAGCTGTTTAAGGACAATAGATTCCCACTATAGGGATTACAGTTTCAGGCACTGTTCTAAGTGCTTTATATACAGGGTATTAACCCATCACATTCTCAAAGCAACTCTATGAAGTAGGTATTGTCATCATTCCTATTTTAGAGATGAGGAAGCCAAGGCACAGGGATTGAGTGATCTGTGAATTTAGTTTAGAGAGATGACTCTGTGATATATTGTTTCCCTTTGTTGTATATGTTTATTACATTTCCATTAAAAAGTTTATTAATATGCTATATGGCAATCTAATGGAGCTTTTACTTTCTATTTTACTAAACTTCTCATATATAACAACTCACATAGCCAGACACACACATACAACAATTTCAGGGACGTAACCATGAACAGGAGAATCTTTGGTAAATTTGTAAATTTTTTTTTGTCTGAAATATATCTGTGTTTTAAGGTTGATAAGAGGTAGAGAACAAAACCTATTATGATATTTATATGTCCTAATTTTTGGTACATCATTTTCAATATACCAAAATTTTAAAATACACGTCTGTCCTTTCTTGGTTTGGAATAGATACTGTGGAAGATCGATCCCACCTTCTCTCACAAGCAGTGGTAACTCATTGATGCTGGTGTTTGTGGCTGACTCCGACCTGGCTTATGAAGGCTTCTTAATAAACTATAAAGCGATCAGTGCAGCAACAGGTAACAAAACAGCATTGCATACTCAGTTTTATTTACTCCATTGCAAAACAGTTCTAATAGCTAAAACACAATGAGAATACATCATTCCCAAACCTGTGCCACACAATGAGAGCTATATTCAGAATAAAAGATAATGACTTAAATACCTTCCTTATTAAAAGTAGTGACTAGATAAGAATACTGTATCAGTATTAAATCTTCTAATTTTGATAATTGTACTGTGGTTTTGTTAAAAGAATGTTTTTTCTTCCCTTAGCAACAATATACTGAAGTTTTTAGAGGGTAAAGAAATATGATGTCTCCAAAGTACTCTGAATTGGATGAAATAAGGGAGACTGTTTGTGTGTCTGTGCGTGTGCGTGTGTGTGTGTGTGTGTGTGTGTGAGGGGAGAGAGAGAGAGAGAGAGAGGAGAGAGAGAGAGAGAATGATAAAGTAATGGGAGCAAAATACAAATACATAATAAATCTGTGTAAAAAGAATTCAGGGGAGCTCATTCTTGCATCTTTTAAAATTTTATCAGGATGAAAAGTTACCAAAGAGACTGAATACTTATGTTAAGAAATTATGAAAAGAACAACGACAGATAAAAATTAGACACTACTGCATGAAATTTCAGGGCAAGGAATGGAACATTTCTTGGCAAAATATACATTTCTCTATTTGACTTAATGAAGTTAATCTTTTCAGCATTTATTCCTTTCATTATACTTTTCGTATGACTTAATTTCTCATTATTGCCATGTTCTTTGCAAATAAAGCATAGGAAACAAATACTTCTGGTAGGCGGGATCTTTGAGGTAACATGTGAACCAGAGATGCTCCCAGTCCCAAGAGCCTGTGCATGGGATTGATGAAGGAGTCATATTTTGTTAGGCTCATGTTTCGCCTAGGATATGTTCTTTTTTAGAGGCTCTGAGCTTTCCTTTTATATCATTATATTAAGGGCCCAAATAACATCCAGCATAGACCCATAGTAGACATGTGGTGACTGTGCTTCCAAGCAGTTCTCAGCCTTGGGATGACCCCATCAGCATAGTACAGTTCACTGAGCTCCCTCCAGAAAGAACTGGTAGCTTTTTCTATGTTGGAACATGCACCTTCTGACACACTCTTGCATCCTGAGATCCCCAGATGCTCATCTTTTAAAGTCGCCACTCTCTAAAATAAAGTTTAAACATCTCCCACTCAGAATCCTTACCCAATTTCTCAAGTATTTCTCCTTCAGAGGGGCTGGCCACTACTCTTCATTTCAGTCAAAACTCTGCAGCAGTTCTATGTTTGAAAGCATGGCTTTAGATTTCTCCAGTATCCTGAGTGTGAGAGAATCATATACTTTTCTCCCAGGAGAAAAAAGATCGGCTTCTTGTGATTACTCGGACTTCCTTCCTTGCCACTTTGTTTCTGCCTTTATCCAGATGTGCCTGGGAAAACAGAAAAAAAAGAGCTAACAAATACAGTGTTAGCAGGTTAAAACTCTGACGAAGTTCTTAGTAACTACAAGACCAGGCTTTAATTTAACATACTAGATTTTGCTCATTCAAACTACAAAATATTTGAATCCTGAGAGAATGTAATTGACTAATTAATATTATCAGTTTAAAGTAAAATTTTACATTCTATGAACATCTATTGCATATATATTAATATATAATCCTGCTAAGAGGGAACTTTAAAAGTATAAACAGGAACAGAGAAAAGTACCTGATCCATTTCCAACTTTAATATTAGAGGAAAACCCACTTAACCTCTAGTTAAGTGTTTTTCAAACTGTTAATTCATGACTCACTAGTGAGTCATCAAATTCATTTATTTGGTTGCTACTTGTGATTATTATAAGTATGGAGTAGAATAGAAAGGAATAGGAGAGAAGGCATCAGAGTTTATCATAAAAAGTTAGGTGTCACTTCATGAGATCTGTTTGCAGTATCTCTGTGCCCCTGTGTGGTTGATGTAAATGTATTTTTTAGGGTGTGTCAAGAAAGTTTGAAGCACAAATATATTCAAGTTACCTTAATTTTTAAATGAGTGAGGTGGAAGTCTAGGATGTTGAATTTATACTCCCAAGAATACATAGCTAATTGGTTTGGAAGTCACACTAAACAACTAAGTCCCGACATAGAATCTATTTCTTTCGCCATGTCCAGATTAGCTCTTAGAAATGCCCTACATAAACTGCATATTGCGTGGCTAGTAACATTTAATTCAGGGCTATAATCAAACTATGGTGGATTTTTCATATTTCCTGCAAAGAAAACCTTCACAATTGTCCAGGGAAATGGCCAAGAATGGTCACAACATCAACACAGGATTAGAGATGATCCCTGCTGGGCTTTCTTGGCCTCCCGCATTCTCAAGGGAGGGTTCCCACCTACTCATCAGTGGGTGGTTAGTGCTGTTTTTTATCAGTCATCCTGGAATGAGCTCAGAAGAGGCATTTAGGAGTGCAAAGTTAGGAAATGATGAAAAAAATGCCAAAGAGGGCTTCTTTACAATAAAGGGATAGAGAGAGTTCTGTTTCTATTTTAAAACTTCAGTTTGGGAGGATAGTGTTGTCAAACTTGAGTGTTCATGAGAAATTTGAGATGAGAATTTTCTTGTTATAAATTTAGGCATCTGGGCCCCACCCAGAAATTTTGATTAAAATAGGTCTAGGGGGCTTGTTCACGAAGCAATTCACAGGGTTCTAATGAAACTGTAGTTTATCAAGACTCTGAAAGTCAAGTCTTAGTATGTGAATTGCTGTAGGATTACAAGGGAGTTATGAGAGTGGATTGGACTGTAACTGCTCATGATGGAAAGTACTATTCATGACACAGGGAAAGTGGATGCTGTAGGGAGATCAGAAGTCTTGGTCCTAGTCCCAAGCTTGATATTAATTTGGAATACTTTTTTGTTGTTGTTGTTGTTTGTTTGTTTTGAGATGGAGTTTCATTCTTGTTGTCCAGGCTGGAGTGCAATGGTGAAATCTTGGCTCACTGCAACCTCTGCCTCCTAGGTTCAAGTGATTCTCCTGCCTCAGCCTCCCAAGTAGCTGGGATTACAGGCACCCACCACCATGCCCTGCTAATTTTGTATTTTTAGTAGAGACAGGGATCACCTTGTTTGTCAGGCTGGTCCTGAACTTCTGATCTCAGGTAATTCCCCCCACCTCCGCCTCCCAAAGTGCTGGGATTACAGGCATGAGTCACTGCAGCCAGCCATAATGTGGAATACTTTGGACAAGTCACAAGCCTCTCTGATTGTTTCTATCCACCTTGAATTCTGTATTCTCTGCTATGTGAGATTCAGATATTTTTCCTCTGGAAAAGGTTTTGTAGGAAGTTGATTCGGCTTTTAAAGATTTACTTTCAGCCGGGTGCCGTGGCTCATGCCTGTAATCCCAGCACTTTGGGAGGCTGAGGTGGGCGGATTACCTGAGGTCAGGAGTTTGAGACCAGCCTGACTAACATGGTGAAATCTGATTTATTCTAAAAACATACAAAAAAATTAGCCAGGCATGGTGGCATACACCTGTAATCCCAGCTACTTGGGAGGCTGAGGCAGAAGAATCACTTGAATCCGGGAAGCAGAGGTTGCAGTGAGCCGAGATCACGCCATTGCACTCTAGCCTGGGCAACGATTAGAACTCTGTCTCAAAAATAAAAAATGATTCACTTTCTTACTGGCTACTGTTTTCTAGTAATTTTGTATATACAGGTGTCCCAGCACTTCCTGGCTCAGTTCATTTATCTTGTTTGTTATATTTCTTACTCCCTAGAATAAAAATGTAACAAAATGCTTAATCATGATGTTCCTAGTTCCCTACTTGTCTTTGCCTTGAAACTGACATTTCCTGAGTAGAAAAACCAGGGATTGTTGAAGAGAATAGGATTTGGAAAGAGAGGACTTGGATTCAAATTTCATCCTGGCCACGCTTGAACTAAGTGTCTTTTAGAACTTAACCTCCAGGAACTTGAGATCTCTCATCTACCTCTTTAAAATGTTCGGGGATAATGCCTGGCTGCCTTGCATAGTTGAGGAAGACAAAATGAGGCGTTCAATGTGAAAATTACATTTTAGCTGTAAAGGACCATGACTTTGCCAGATATAAAATAGGATTCTCAATGTCCAAGCACAATTTTCCAATGGCTACTTTGCTTATTTTTGTATTAATCTGCATTGGTCAGCTGAGAGGGAAAAGAAAAAGCAAGGAGCATGACTGCCTAGCAGAAAACTGCAACAAAATGTTGAGTTTGAGTGAGAAGGCTTCTTCCTTCTTAAGGGAAAAACCGAACCTGTGATTGTATCTTCCCTTGGTTCTTCACTTTGAAGGAGGCTAGAGCAAGCATGTCTGTGGAAGCAGCTGATGGCTCCTGGCTTGGCTGTTTATCTAGCACATTCCTAGAATATCTGAGGTCATACGGATTCACTCAGAAACCAAACGTTTCATGAGTGATTTCAGAAAGCATAGCCTAAAGATTGAGCCTCAATGTAACTGGATAATCACGTAAATTATCCCATAATCCAAAGCAGAGAGGAGCTGGAGCAGTTCCCCATAATCTAGGATCTCCGTATGAGATGCATTCCTCTCCACAGGATCAGTTTATCCTGTTTCTGTGGTTTAAATTTTATGGGAGGATTCCATCATTGCTTTGTGGTTTGGAGGGTTATACATGGTTCTCATTTTCCCCTTTGATAGTGAGTGAGTTCTGTGTTACAAAAACTTAATTGAAAATGTTTAGTGAAGGCAGAGATACATTGTGAGTTTTAGAAAAATCTGGTTTTGTGATTTTTGTAATGGTCCATAGAGAGCATTTGTATGTTTTCTCTTTTCTTTCTTTACTTTTTTTTTTTGAGGTTGGTCAGAAAGAAAAATATGTGAGTTCTGCCAACAGTTGTCTTTGATCTTCAGAGATATGCTTTTCCATTGGTAGTTCAGTTGAATTTAGGGGATAGAAGAAATGTACTTTTATTTTTCATTTCTTTGTAAATGTTCCTAGAACATAACAAAAGGCTAACTGATACTGGATGTGAATTTTCCTTTGGCAATATAAAATAAAATAAAATAAAAGGCATAGGTACATTTTGTCTTTGCATTTTGCATTGATGTAATAATAAGCATCATGCGAATACATGAATATCCTTGTATGGAAACACATTCTAATTTAATCATTTGTACTTTGTTGAAAATCACAAGAGGAAACCAAAACTTAGCAGTGATATTTTTCACTATTAATATTATTCTAGAAGGAGCCATTTATATTGTCAAGGGAAGAAACATAAACATCTACAGAATTCAGTGATGGTTAAGAAGGGTTTTAATCTTTCAAGAAATAGATACATTCAGTTCAGAGAGCAATAATTTTTCTCTCTATAAAATTTGAAACTCATAAAACTACCATCAGATTTTAGGATTAAATATTCTATTATTTAATATGTACAGAAGGGGTCCCTTCAAATATGGTATTTTATTTCTCTGTTTCAATTTTATGTATTATTTATTAGATATCTGAATTATTTATTGGATTTTCTCTAGAGAGCACAACCTGCCTATGCACAGAACTTTGAAGCTTTTAACATAATATGGATTTTCATTCCTGTAATTGCAGTAAATTTATCCATAATTTTCAGAATTGTGTGCACCCATTTAGCCCTCTCCATTCAAACTACAGAACACTTCTGTCACTCCGGAAGTTATCCTCATGTTCCTTTGATTAGTTTCCTCAACTTCCTCTATGTCGGCAACCACAGACCTGGTTTCTACCAATACAGAATAGTTTTAACTGTGCAAAAGGCAGCTATGAACAGGATTACATAGTATGTACTCTGTTGTATCTTGACTTCTTTCATTTAGCATAATGTGTCTGGAATTTTTTTCATGTTGCTGTATTTATCTGTTCTTTTCTTTTTATTGCTGACTAGCCTTCCATTGCATGATCATAATTTGATTATCTGTTCACCTGTTGTTAGATAATTGGGCTTTTCCCAGTTTTTAGCTGTTACCAAAAAAGCTACCATGAACATTGACATGCAAGTTTTTTGTGGACTTATTCATTCTTTTGAGTAAATACCTAGGAGGAGAATTTCTGGGTCTCATATGGTAATGATATGTTTAACCTTATAAGAAAGTGGCAAACTTTTTTTCCAAAGCGGTTATACCATTTTACATAATGACAATTCTGAAACAGGAGCTGGGGCTCAACACCAGACCAGATGGAAGACTGGCTATAACAGGGCAGAGACAGAAGCACCTCTCCATAAGGACATGCCCAACAGCACCATGACAGTCTGCCTTTGCCATGACAACACCTAGAAGTTACCATCCTTTTTCTAGAAATTTCTGAATAACTCACCCCTTAATTTGCATGTGGGTACAAATATGACTGCAAAACTTCCCCCAAGATCCTACTCTCAGCACATTGCCTATGGGTAGCCCTGCTCTGCCAGAGCTGTCATGGAGCTGGAACACGGCTACCTCAATGAAGCTGATTTTTTCTACCACCAGCTCACCCTTGAATTCTTTCCTGGGCAAAGCCCAAAACCTTCCTGGGTGGAGTCCCACTATGGCGGCTCACCTGCCTTGCAATGATTTTTTCCCACATCTTTCCCAATCCTTAATATTGCCGGTCTTTTCATTTTTAGCCTCTGGTAGTTGCATAGTAGTAGGTTTTATTTTGCATTTCCCTGATTACTAATAGTGCTGAATCCTTTTCACATGCTTTTTGACAATTCATATATTTTCTTTTGTGAGGTGTTCATTAAAACCACAGTCCTCATTTTTGTTTGCTTCTTATTAATGAGTCATATGTTGTATATTCTGCATACAAACCATGTCCTTTGTCAGCTAAATGTATTACAAGTATTTTCTCCCAGGCTAAACTTTCCTTTTCCTTATGGTATCTTTTGAAGAATGGAAGTTCATTATGTCTTTTTATCCCTTTTATGGTTAGTGCATTTTGTATCTTGTCTAAGAAATATTTGACTATCAAAGGTGTCAAGATCTCCCCCTTGCATCCTTCTAGAAGTTGTATAGTTTGAGATTTTATATTTATTCTATGATCCATTTTGAATCAGTTTTTCTATATGGTGTGAGTTATGTATCCAAGTTTGTTTAGTAAATGGTATTTAATTGTTGAAGTACCATTTGTTGAAAACATTCTCCTTCACCCCTACTCCCACTGAATTGCCTTTGCATTTTTGTTGAAAATCACCTGCCTGTGTTCATGTGTGGATCTGCTTTGGAATTTCTTTTTCATCACATTGATGAACATATTTGCTCCTATAATAATAGGACATGTTACTTAATATTACATAATTTTCTATTGTATATTAAAATCTGGAAGTGTAAAACCTCTAGATTTATACTTCTTTTTCAAAATTGGGCTATCCTAGATTTTTTGTATTTCTGTATTCATTTTAGAATCAGCTTTTCAATTATGTAAAACACTTGAGAATTTGATTGAGATTGTGTTGAATTTACAGACCAGTTTGGGGATAAAGGACATCTTAAATTCAGTCTTCCAATCACAAACATATTTTACCTCTCCATTTATTCAGATCTTCCTTCATATCCTTCGGCAATAAAGTTTGCAGTATGGAGTTTGTGCATATTTTTATTAAACTTGTTATCAACTGTTTCAGGTTTTTATGCTACTATAAAATTATATGCAATATTATAAAGTAGTATATGCTATTTTAAAATTTTACTTTCTAGTTGTTTGCTTGATGTATACAACATAAATTGATTTTTGTATACATGTCTTGTATTCTGCAATCTTGTTAAACTCAGTTTGAAAAACTTTTAAATAAATTCTTTAGTATATACTACATAGATGACAGTAACTGTGAATAAGTTAAATAAGGTTTATTTTTTCCCTTCTCTCTCTCTCTCTCTCTCTCTCTCTCTCTCTCTCTCTCTCTCTCTCTCTTTCTCTTGCTCTCTCTTTTTCTCTTGTTTCTCTGTGTATGTGTATTACTGTGATGGCTAGAATTTTCTGTGCAGTCTTGAACAGAAAGGGTGAGATTGGTATATTGACCTTTTTCTTAATCTTGACATGAAAACATTTAGTCCTTTACCACTTAAGTGTGATGTTAGCTTTGGATTTTTCGTAGGTGCCATTTATCAGTTTGTGGAGTTCCCTTCTGTGCATACTTGCTGAGTTTTTATCCTGAATGGGTGTTGAATTTTTCCAAATGATTTTTCTGCATCTTTTGATGTCTCTCAAATCTTTTCTTTTTTATCCTGTTTAGGTGGTAAACTATGTTAATTTAGTTTTTTACTGTCAAACAAATTTTGTATAATACATCAGAACCCCACCTGGTTCTGATGTATTATAATTTTATGTATATTCAAAATTGCTATGCTAAAAGTTTATTATGGATTTTTGCCTCAATGTTTGTGAGACACACTGAACTGTAATTTTTAAAATTTCTTTGTCTGGTTTGGTATAGGAGTAATATTGGTCTTATAAGTTAGGAAATATCTTCTCTATTTTCTGAGTTTGTGGAATATAAACAACTTCTTAATTGTTTGATACAGTTTCACCAGTGAAATGATTTGAGCCTGTAGTTTTCTTTGTAGGAAGGTATTATTTCAAACTTAATTTGTTCAATTATTAGAGACTACTGAAGCTTTCTATTTCCTTTTCAGTTATGGGCATTTTGAAAGAATTCATCTATTTTGTGTATGTTGTCAAATTTATTTGCACAGTTTTTCATAATGATGTCTATTATTTTAATGTCTGAAAATTCTGTAGTGATATCTCCTCTTCATTTCTATAAATGGTAATTTTTTTTTCTTTGATCAGTTTTGGTAGAATTCTATTAATTTTAATAATTTTCTCAAATAACCAATTTTTGACATTGTTTATTTTCTCTATTGCTATTGCATTTTCCATTTAATTGATTTCTGTTCTTATTTATTGTCTTTTAATTATTACCTTAGTTTGCTTTTTTCTATTTCTTTAGATAAAAATTAACTACAGATAGATATAGATATAGCCTTTAAGCACTATTTCACTTCACCTCCCAAATTTTAGTATGTTTTATTTTCACTAACGTTCGGTTCAAAATATTTTTCACTTATCTTATAATTTCTTCTTTGACCTATGGATTATTTGCAAATGTATTATTTAATTTTCTAATATGTGCAGGTTTTCATGATGTCTTGTTAATTTATAATTTCAGTTTTATTGTGATTACATAACATTCTAAGTTTTCAGTTGTTTAAAATGTATGGAGAATTGTGGTATAGCCCCACATGTGGTCTGTGCCGCTGAACATTTCATGTGCATTTGAAAAACTGTTGTTTGCGGTTAAGTGTAGTGCTCTCTGCCAATTAGCTCAAGTCGGTTGATAGTGTTGGTCAGATTTTCTATATCCTTATTTATTTTTATCTGTTTTGTTTTCAGTTACTGAGGGAAAGGGTTAAAATCTTCAACTCTAATCATGGTTCTATTTTTTTCTTTAATTTTTGCCTTTTCATTTTCCTTCATGTATTTTGAAACTATTATTTTGTGCGTGCACATTGAGGATTATTATGTTTTACTGATAAATCATCCCCTTTGTCATTATGAAATGTCTTTCTGTAAATCTAATAATACTCTCCTTGAAGTCACTTTTGTATATTATTTTTGTGATATCAGCTTTCTTATATTTACTATTCATATGGTATTTCTTTTTTCATTCTTTTACTTATAGCCTAATTTTACCATTATATATAATGGTGTCATTATATATAATGTGCATGTATAGTAAAAAGCATATAATTGGGTCCTGCTTTTTCTGTGTTTTAGCTGAAGTGTTTAGACTATTTACAACTAATGTAATTATTGATATGGCTGAATTTAACATACCATTATGGTAGTTGTGTTCTGTTTGTCTCTTTTTATATTGCCATTATTCTATCTGCATTTTGGTTTGCAGACTATTTTTAGTATTTTATTCTATTTCCTTCATTGTCTTTTTACTGATACCTTTTTTTTTTTTTTGGATTTTTGCTCTAGGGCTGAAAATATACTCCTTAACTTATATGCAAATTTTCTTAGAGTTAATAATCGGCTGCTTTACATTTCATACCTTCTAATTCATACCTTATTCTTCATATTACACACATTCCCCTTTATACTTCGCAAATGTAATAATCTCATATTAGTGTAATTCCATCTACCTGTCCTTCTGTGTGCTGTTTGAGCTCTATCTTTTACTTCTCTTTATATTATAAATTCACCTTAATATTATTTTTACTTTAAATCACTAATTCTCTTTTAAGGAGGTAATGAAAAGAAAGCCTAGCATTATATTTATACAATTACTTATCATTTCCAGGGTTCTTCATTCCTTCTTGGAGATATTTTCCATTTGGTATCATTTTCCTTTGGCCTGATGGATGTTATTATTTTGTACAGCACAAGTCTTCTAGTGACAAATGATCTTAGCTTCTGTTTGTCTAAAAATGTTACAGTCTCTTTTTTAAAAAAGTAGTTTTGCTGGATATTTAAATCTTTTTTTCTCCATCTCAACATTTAAAAAATGTATTCCATTTTCTTCTTGCCTCCATTGTTTCTGGTTGGAAGCCAGCTGTCATCCATATCATAACATCCCTGTGTGTAATGTGTGTTTTTTTTAACCCCTCTGGCTCCTGTGTTTCCCTTGTTTCTGTTTTCTAATAGATTCACTTTGATGTGTCCAAGTGTAGTTTTCTTTTGTTTCTCCTGTTTAGTATCGACTGAACTCCTATATCTTACTAGATATTTTTCATAAAATTTAGGAGAATTTTAGCCGTTATATCCTTCTCTTTTTTGACCCACTTTTATTCTCTTCTCCTTCTGGTTCTCTAATTGTATGTGTGTTAACCTAGTTGCTGTTTTTCCTCGGTTTTTGAATATCTGTTCATTTTCCTGCAGTTCTTTTCTCTTTGTTCTTTAAATTAAATTAGGTCTATTCATACATATTAAAGTTTACTGACCTTTTATTTCTTCTACCTACAGTTTACTATTAAATTCATCATGAAGTTTTAATTTCAATTAGTGTAATTTTAAGTTATATAATTTCCATGATTCCTTTTAATAATTTCCTCCCTTTTTTGGCCAGCATTTCTTATGTGCTTACTTATTTAGGCTTTTTCTTTAGTCTTTGAATATATTTTGAATAGCTGCTTTAAAGTCTGTGTCTTTTAAATCTAATACCTGGATCATCTTTTAATCACAAGATCACATTTTTTTCTTGAGTATGACCATATTTTTCTTGACTATTGATAACTTTCTTTTCTTGACTTGATTCATATTTTATCATTTTTAAAAACATTTGTGGTAATTTTGGATTTTATAGTAGACATGATAGGTTGGGACATGATGTGCGTATCCCATATCATGTGGGTAAATTTTGTGTCATAGACACTGTATTATCTTTTCTTTTTCTGAAGCTAGTTTGATATCAAGCTGATTACTTTGTATCTGCAAAGTTTGTATTTTTACTTGCTAAAGAATATTTGTGAAAGTCCCTATTTCCTGATTCCCTCTAACTTGGTAAGTCTCAACCTCCAACTTCTATGATTCTTGCAAGTCTTGTTAAGATTTATCCTTTGGTAGGGAAATTCTAGACAGGCCTACTCTTGCCCAGGGTCTTCACTTGTAGAATATGACCTTTTAGGTGTCTCATTTGGATGCCTGAGGTGTTAAGGAGATATGCCTATTTGGGGATGGGAGAGAACTCTAAAGTCTCTCAGAATTGCCTTTACCTTTATGATCTTGTTTTGCTTCCAACCTAGTAGCAGCTCCTGTCTGGCATGCTTTTTGAAGTCTTACCTTATGTATTCTCAGCTCAGGCTTAGCTAAGAATCCATGAGGAGTCCTACTCAGATTCCTTGCTTTCTTCTATATATAGTTCTTCCTCTCTGGAGAATTTCTTTATGGTTCCAGCTGCTTTGGCAACCCTAATCTTTGCATCATCAGCTCAGTAGGACTGTCATTCACTACTTGGGCTTCAGCTTTCTTCTGTGGTCAGGAAATTCTGCCCAGGTAGAAAGCCAAATAAATAAAGAGTCATACATCATGCATTTCCTTTCTGTCAAGAATCCCAATCTTGCACTGCAGATTGTCCAATATTTTGTTCAGTTTTAACAGTTCTTAAGGAGGGGAGCTGGTTTAGTACAGTTGCTTGTCATAGCTGGAAGCAGTAAAATATTAAAGAACCTCTGCCAACCAGGATAGAGTATAGGAAGGAGAGAGAGAGGAAAAATGAAAATAGAGGGAGTCGTAGGATTAGAGTAGAGAGGTAGCTTGAAAGAGAAGAGCTGAATGGAGTACGGAGCATGGGAGAAACTTACATGCATGTACCAAGTCCCCTTCCTTTTCAACACATTATGTAATTTAATTTTAACAGCTACTTACTGGGACCTCATCTAGGCCAGGTACTATAGTGATAGTAAACAGTGGTTAATAAGATCTTGTTCATATCCCAAGGTTTAGTAAGGTAAATATACTCACATAAAAACAATTACAAAATATGCTTTGGGCTCAAATTGCTATTTGCATAAAATTTTATTATGCAAGATAAATTAATTCTGCTTGGTTGGGAAAGATTTCAGCTTAAATGATGGCTAAAGCATATATGTTAAATCGTGTATTAGCAGGAGTTTTCGGGGGTGTTGTTAGGTAAAGGGTAAAGCATTTCAGACAAAGTGAATGGTATAAAGTACCTTTGAAAACATCAGGAACCATAGTTTACTTTTGTGCCAGCAATAGAAAAGAAGCTTGGTGAGCAAATCAAAATTTCAGTAAAGATGAATAGACTCCCACCAATTGTGCTAGAATAATCACTTGCATATAAGCAAGGTAAAGGAACACTACTCATTATTGCCCAAAATGTCGTTAATTCAGGTTCTGCCACCTGAGAACCCTGTTATACTTAACATTCTCCCACAGACAAGTTGCATTAGAGATATGCAAGCCAACTGTATTTCCCCTCTGGGTGTACAGAGAGTAAGCAAGGAGCATTATCTCCTTAAGAACAAGTGACATGAACAGATAGTTTGCTTTTTGATTTACTGGCTAAAGCTCTCTCTGTGTGGGTCAACGAGTCTGTCTTTTGTGTTAACTCAGGGATACTGGGTCATTGCTTTCATTTGATGTCCATTTTTTTTTTTTTTGAATAAAAAGAATGAAAGAGAGAAAGGAAGAGGAAGAGATTTTAGAAAAAGAGAGAAAAAGAGAAAGAAAGAAACAGCAAAAGAAAGAAAAAATGAAAGAGAAAGAAAGAGGAAGAGATTTTAGAAA